>MU260115.1:7500-135000 GCA_020310875.1 Ceratopteris richardii
GTTGGATGATTTGATTACTAATAAACTCTTATGTAGATGTCATGAGTAAGCTCCAATGATCATAAGCATCGATATTATTGCATGAACAATTGAAGATAAATTGTAATTATATGTAAAATAAGCTAAGAAGTCTTTAACATCAATTTCTATCTCTATTGGAGTTGATAAATGCATGAGCATGAGTTGTATTACTCTTATGGATGATACTAATCTATAGCAACTCACTATGGTGCTTGTGATCAAAGTGGTGTAGATAAATGATTGGGACTCCTATTAAGTGTTGGAAGCCAATAAAAAGATTGATATGGAAGATGTCAACAAGTTATAGAGCACTAGATTTAAAATGTATAGACCTTTAGTCCCCGATTGACTTCTAATCTTGTGCTCCTTGAATTATGTTGCATTGAATTTTCGGTGCCTCTAAGTTGTGTATCTAGTTCCTTGAATGAGACAAGACATAGATTTCACGACTAAAAAAGTGTTATTAAAAGCACAAAGATTGGTTTATGAACGTGCATTTAAAGGTTGGCATCATACATGGAAAGTAAGAAAATGGGTTTTACTAAAATCAACTTGTTTAAAAAGAATGCAATCGTCAACCATCATAGTTGCTCTAACTGGAATTCAATGTGAAATCAAGTGGTTAGAGAGCAAGTATATCCAAGAAACATTCCATCTTTGATTGAGGGAAATAGCAAAGGAATTCTTGAAAATTGCCTCTAAATGTAGTAGTGAGGCAATCAAGTTAGGATTGGTTAGAGGAGGAACATGTAATGGTTATAGTAACAAGCAAGAATCTAATTAACAACCTTTTGAAAATCCACCATCTCCCAAGCAAAAACTAATTGAAGATGACAAACCCATTATTATCATCCATTAGAAATAGTCTTGAGGTGCATCTTAATCAAATCTCACTTGGGTTGCAAAATTGTGGAAAAAAGAACAACACTTGGCTATTCTTACTAATTTTATTAATGAATGATGAGATTTGGAAGAACAGATCAGATCATGAAAAAGTTCCGATGGAATGTTTGATGATTCAAGGTGAATAAAAGTGTGTGGCTCTTTGGGATTGGGTCGTGAACAAATATGTAGATGTACCCATGTACGTTACGTTCAGGAACATAAGCTTTGTCATAAAACAAATTAAGTCTATAAAGGATGTTTAGTTGATCTACTCTAGATTAAAAGTAGTGGACTATTCCTAAATTTTTTGTCACCATGAATCTAGTGGAATTATTGTTTGCAAGATGCCGAGAGAACACTTAAACATCTTCAATACAATTGAAAAAATTATGATGGTAGAAAAAACCCTTCAGCATATTCCTCATACATTGAGTCTAACGAGGTGATGTAAAACCTTACATGGATGAAATGGAACTTGTCAAGAGCTCATTATATTTGGAATTTCTATTTGCATAAAGGACTTTAATTATTCAATTCTAGCAAGGTATTCTTAGCATTCTCTATCACACCACAAAACTTGGGTGCAATCGCAATAGATCTATTCTAGTTTCATTAAAAATTTCAATTTCTCTTTCAAGATAGACCTTGATCACAATCTGAACACGTTTGACTAGTTTCTTATTTATTTTTCTATGTATTCATTAAGGATCTTTAATAGAGATCAGAAGCAGATCATTTGTATTTTTGTTCTCTACTTATGAAATGGGAATTTTTGACTATGGGAATGTAGGTACTGATCGATAAGAAGGGTGGAATACTATTAAAAAGGTCACCTACTTAATGCTTTCATCATTCACGTTGACTTAATGTAGATGAGCTACCATCACTTTATTGTTATGTTATGTGGCATAGTCAAAGCTTTGAGCATCAAAACATTATTGTGAACATCTTCTATCATACATTCGTATCTGCTTGCTCAACTAACAGCTTTTGATGATATTTTTATACTTAATTATGGGCTCCTCTCTTTCATCAACATGATGGGTGAAGATAAGATTCCATGTAAATATGCTCTTAGTATGGACTTTGCTCTTTACTGTCAAGAGCATGCTGAAAGATTTATCATGGGAGTTCTCTCTCTATCTTTAACTCTTTGTGCTCTATATCCCTCCACCCTCCTCTCTCTCTCTCTCTCTCTCTTTGCACATGTGGACACACACACACACACATCGTTCATCGCATCCCTTGCCATCACACATAAGATAATAGCTTTACCATTTCCTCTTCCATTTGACTTCTCAAATGAAGATAGCACACAAACATATGCATACATACACACTACATACACTACGTATGTACATACATACATACATACATACATACATACATACATACATACATACATACATACATACGTACATACGTACGTACGTACGTATGTACGTACTTATGTACGTACATACATGCATGCATGCATACATACATACATACATACATACATACATACATACATACCTACATACCTACATACATATGTACATACATAGATACATACATACTTACATACATACTACCTACATACCTACATATCTAAGTATGTACATATGTACAGACATGCATGCATGCATGCACACATACATACATACAAGCAAGCAAACAAACAAACATACATACATACACACATACATACATACATACATACATACATACATACATACATACATAGACTAGATGATCTTGGCTTCCTATTGTACCCACACACATTTAATATCAATGTCTCCCCTCCTCCTCTCATTCTACCTTTTGTGCTTGACATTCACTTATATTACTTCATTACCCTATCAAAGTACCCCAACTTGAAACTTGGTTCATAACTGGTTACGAAAATAATATATATAAGAAGCTTTACTTATGACTTGTAGTTATATATATTTACACACACACACACACACACACATACATATATATATATATATATATATATATATATATATATATATATATATATATATATATATATATATATAGAGAGAGAGAGAGAGAGAGAGAGAGAGATAGATAGATAGATAGATAGAGACATACATACATACATACATACATACATACATACATACATACATACATACATACATACATACATACATACATACATACATATACATACATACATATACATACATACGTACATATGTACGTACGTACGTATGTACATACATACATACATACATACCTACCTACCTACATATCTAAGTATGTACATATGTATAGACATGCATGCATGCACACATACCTACATACATACATACATACATACATACATACATACATACATACATACATACATACATACATACATACATACATACATACATACATACATACATACATACATACAAACAAACAAACAAACAAACATACATAACAAACAAACATACATACATACATACATACATACATACATACATACATACATACATACATACATACATACATACATAGAATAGATGATCTTGTCCTCCTATTGTACCCACACACATTTAATATCAATGTCTCCCCTCCTCTCGTTCTACCTTTTGCGCTTGACATTCACTTATATTACTTCATCACCCTATCAAAGAACCCCAACTTGTAACTTGGTTCACAACTCGTTACGAAAATAATATATATAAGAAGATTTAGTTATGAATTGTAGTCATATATATTTACACACACATACACACACACACGCACAACCACACACACACACACACACACACACACACACACACACACACACATATATATATATATATATATATATATATATATATATATATATATATATATATATATATATATATATATATATATATATATATATATGTGTATATATATATATATATACCCCTTAGGAGCGTGGGGGATCCTTTTCCTTTTTTTAGGAGGTTTTTTCTTTCGGCTTGTATATACACCTAGAAACGTTATGGATTACTCATCTTTGAACACTCACTTGGTAATAAATTCAATATGGTGTTCTTCTTTAAGCTTCTTTTCTTTCTTATGTTGTTTGTATGATATGCATACCTCAAACTCCAACAATTGGTATCAAAGTATATTTCCACTTTCTTTAGGGTGTTGTTGACAACCATTCCGTCACAGTATGAGAATCGCACAAAAATTGGTGAGCATACTCGGGATGAAATTTCAATTTGAGCTCATTTCAGTCTTCAAATGCACTATTGCAATGATTGTGCATGCAATTTTATTTTTTATTAAAAACATATATACAATTTTTGGTTTGCCAATATAAGCATTTTGAGATCTAATAGATTTGGTTTATTTGCTCAACTTTTTGAGTTATAGTCAATTTTCTTGATTTGAGAATTTAGTTAGTAGGCATTGCAAGGAGTGGAGAATTACATACGTGAGACTCACCTCCTAACCTATTTATAGCCCTTGGCTAGTCATCTAGAGTTCTCTTGAAGGTCCCTCTACCCATCTAGCCATCACACGTAGGTACCTGTTGTGAATTGTGGCTTTTGTCCTTTGCTATGCCTTGAGCAAGGAAGTTCTCATTCCTCCAGGCATGTACATCTCTAAAATATAACACTCTTCCCCTTCTAAAGATCATCACTATCCTCAATGATATAGAAGAAGTTATAAATCTAGGAATCAGAACTTCGCTTCCAAGTAATAAGAGTAGAGTGTGCTAGGTGTATGGAATACTAGATGGTAAAAAAGTAGACAACTAGTCTATCTGCTTCCTATCTAGCATTTTCACCAATAGATAGTAGTCCTTGCGTTGGGTATAACATGGGACTCCCTTTGAGGTCCAATGAGTCCATATGTGTGCAACATAAGTTCTCAGAATATTCTCAGAATCCCTATGCCTAGACGTTGACCACTTTACTTGTGACAAATTGTTACCTGTAGAGACCTTGGTGGCTTTCCCTTTTCTCCTTGAAATATCCACTGATTGATTGTCATATGGTATAACTATGGAATGAAAAAAATCACTTACTGCATTAGAAAAATACTGTGCTCATCCAAAACTATGAGTCATGTATGGATCTTCTTTAAGATAGTTCAGTAACTAAGAAAAATACTATGCTCATCCAAAACAATCTCACTATCCCCCAAATGTTTGTAGGGAAATACTAAAAATAAATGGAAATCTTTTCCAAATAGTGCTTAGTCTCTAAGCTCAAGTAAATTTTCTTGATTTACTCTTTCTGATGAAATACAATCAAGAAAATCTTATCTTTATTCAAACTATGGATCTAGTGAGATAATGAAGACCCATAATGTGAGTCCATTAAATACACTAAAAACTGGGTAAAGAGATATGCGCACATCCATAGCCCACTAGGCTAAACATCCAGCTCACCTCATAGATACTATGTATGAAACATGGCCTAACCTTTGAAATATCAAATAAAGTAGTATGTACTCTATGAATTTCTTCTTAATGCAATTTCATATTCACAATTCTTATGTGCAAATCTTGCATTTTTGCTTCTAGGCCACTTGCCTACAGACTTTGCCTTGTTTGCAATCACATATATAGTGATTGTCTCAATCCTCCCTCTTAGGGTGTGGTTCAACCATTCCTATCTATTATGGGAATTGAACTCAGGACCTAATAGCTAGGAGTACGATGGCCTAACCACTTGCCCCAAACGCCATGATTGAGGATGACTTCCTACTCCCTCTTACAATGTGGTTGAACTATCTCTTGCCTATCATTTCTTGAGTCTACGAATCTTTTCCCCTTCTAGAGATTATTTTCCTTAATGATCAACCCCTAATTTCCCATTGAATTGATGTCCTCATCCTTGCACAGTCTCTTGAACCTTCGCTCTCAACATTGGTGTATTGAACCTTGCCTTTCCGCTTCGTGACCACTTTCCATGGACTTGCCTTGTTCGGAATCTTTGTGTCTTGAGCCCTTATCCTCAAGCTCAATGTCTTGAACCTAGTTCTCACCCATGCTAAGTATCTTGGATCCTCAAGTTAGCACTTCCATTGGAAAGTTCGTTTTGAGAGATTTCCAACAATACCTTATACGTCTAAATCCAACCTATGAATTGGGAGATACATTCTAATATTTGTTAGGCCAACTTTTGAAAGTGCCATGCAAGACTTCCATCCACCTTGCCAAGCCTACTTCATAGGTTTTGATTATTGTGGGAAGTAGAGAATGACATACTTCAGACTCACCTCCCAACCTATTTATAGCCCTTGCTTAGTCACCATCCAGAGTCGTCTGTAAGGTCCCTCTACTCGTTTGGCCATCATGAGTGGATACCTCCTCTGAATTCTAGCTTTTGGCCTTGGCTATCCCCAAGAAAGGAACTTCTCATTCCTTGGCATGTAAATCTCTAGAATATAGTAGCCATGGATGAAAGTAATGATGTATTTTGTATGCTAGTTGTTGAGGATAAGTTGGATGTTACCAATCACCCATTGTGGACATACATGATGCATCATGTATTGGTAGAAAAAGGAATGTGTGGAATATTGTGCAGGGTATTGAAAACATCCTATTAATTCTACACATATAGTGATAAAGGTGATGTAGATGGTATTGAGCATGATGATCTGCAATTTGGTGATCAAACTTTGATTCCTATTGCATCTGTTGCAAAGCAACTTCATTGGGATGGTAGAGATGCATTGATAGCTTTGTCAATCAAATGTTCCATTATCCCTCACATTCACTTGTGCAACTTAGAAAAAGATGCTTGGGTTACTCTTATAACATTATACCAAGCAAGAAATGAGGCTCTGCTTATCTCCAAAAACAATGAGAGAGTGAGCATATGAATAAAGGAGATTCGAAGGAAACTTTTTTGACAAAGATCAAAGATTGAAAGAGAAGTTGATTTTTGCTGGCAAAATCTTGTCGAATAGTTCACTTGTGCAAACTGTTCTTAATGGTCTTCCAGATTCTTTTTAGATTTCTACCTCTATATAGCTACCAACTTATGGATCTATCAGGGAAGGTGCATATGACCAAGATAAATGGAAGGAGGCTGAACGTACTAGCAAAGGACAAAAGACATCAACAACCAAAAGAGCAATCAAAGGACAAAGAAATATTGATGGTGGTACAAGAAGACGATCTGCCTTGGAATATCGAGAAACTATTCGAAAGCTAGAGACATGAATGCCTCTAGCCTTGGTGGAGTGCTAGGTATGAGGGCTATATATTTTATAACTTCTCTAATATTTATCTTATTCTATGCATGTAGTATGGTATTTATTTGATTTCCCTAAGATATGGATATCTATAAAGTAAATATGGAAGTTTGATGTAAAGTGGATCCCACCATTAAAGAGATGACTAGCTCTTATCATAGTGAAAGAAAATTGGTCAGTATAAAAAGGAAATACTAAAGAGAGATGGAAAATCTAGAATATTCAAGTATTTAAACCTAGCCGGACCCTTCTTAGAATGAAACAAAACTCTTTTTAAAGGTCCCATAACACCACCACACCTTTTTGAATTTTCAACGAAGGGGAGCTTTTTGTTTATTACATATTTCTCATATTTTTGGGACCTAAAATCCAATGAATCATGCACAAAAGTCAAAATTCATTGAAGAGGACTCATGGCATGTATTTCATGGATAAATGATCATATTTTTGTAATAATATCCCAAAATATCCATGAAATATGTAGAAATGTTTTCCTTAGTACGTGAAAGGGTTGAATGACATCTTCCCAATTTAACATCATGACTAACTTAAATGTGTTTAATCTGTGCATGACATATATGATAGCCTTTGCTTTCACAACTATACCCAATGAAAATACATTTCAATCCGTTATCATCCAAGTTTTTGTGTTCTTGTTTATGCACTAATGCATATATGTGACAACCAAAACTACACAAATAGCTTGCAGCAATGCCAAGAATTATATGGAGTGATAGAATGAAATGCTTTGGTAGGACACCTATTAAGTACATATGTTTCACACATAACAACCTCAAGCCACAAGCTATGTGGTAAAGCCTAACCTTTGACCATACACCTCTCCATTTCCATGAGAAACTTATTCCTCTCAACAAATCAATTTTTTAGGTGTATACGACACTGTACATTGATGTTTTTATCCCACACTTGGCGAGAAATTCATAAACTTAAAAGAGATATACTCCCACCTAAACTCAAAGAAAATATACTCCCACCGTGGATGAGAATAGAGGGTGCCCATTTTACATGCTGACATATTGTTAGCCATAACCAAAATTATTTATAGTACATAAATACTTTGGCCTTTGATTTCAATGGATAAACACATGCATGCCTTGAAAGGTCATCAATGTCAGTCAAAAGTATAGATAATTTCCATATGAAGGTATTTGCATAGGACCACAGACATCGCCGTATAAGCTACAATTCATGTGTAGCTCTAACTAAACCATCTTTTGGGAAGAAGCAGCACTACATTTTAACCAATATATAGCCTTCATAGGCATTTTCAGGGAGTACCTCAAGTTTGGAAAAAGAGACCACCATTTTAGATTTGTGTAGGTGAAGCAAAATAACAAAATTCAGATGAACAAAGCATGGATGAGAAATTTTTGCATCTAAAATAGCGTGAGAATCAGAACCCCACAGGTTGAATCATTCTCATATCTTGCATAATGTATGAGCTTATACAACTAGTAAAATAAAATTCTAGATACAATGATGATGTCACCATTTGCGATATCAAGAAGTGTACATATGTCATCAAGAAATTTGACAAACAAACAATATGAATATCATCCTACAAAAGGTGCTACATAATACAATCTTCTATAAAGGAGAAATTATCTCTGATAGAAGGTCGATGAAGTTTGACATATATAATTCCTTTTGTACAAATGTAAGAACTTACTTCGTCTTTATTGTACGTGGTAATGCTAATAAAATTGCTACCTTGGATGGATCCACTTGAATTATTTTTCCTAAAATAATATGCCCAATGAATACCACTTTTTTTATGAGCAATGTCACACTTCTCTATATTTAATTGCCCTCCTATCCCACACAATGCTTTTAAAACTTCCTAAACCCTTTGATAGTGAATTATTTTGCTACTATATATGCAAAAATGATCCATATACACTCTTATGATGATCCAAATAAAGATTAAAAAACATGCTTCAAAAATATTTGAAATGTTGCAGGTGCATTAGTGAGACCAAGGGCATCACTCTATATGAAAATCATCCCCATGGTATGATGAAAGTGGTCTTCCTTTGATCTTTGTGAGCTATACATATTTGAAAAGATATCGAATATCCATCACTTACAATGTATCATTCATGGCTTGCTACTTCATTCAATATTTCATATTGGAAGGATATTGGAAACTTATCCCTTCTGGTTGTATTATTCAAGGTATTATAATACACACACACACACCCTCTATTTACCATTATTTTTAAGAGTAAAAACAACTAGAGAAATCCATTTTGAATTGAAAACAAACTTGCGTTAGTTGCTTCACCTCTATCAGCAAAGATCCTTGTTGTAGAGTCCCAATCATCCTGAGCTTTTGCACCATTGACTTGGTCTGTGGTTGAGCCCATGGAATTTCGGGATGCATGAAATCGATGAAACAGAGAACTCTAGAGTAATTGCAACTTTGAGAATATCCTTTGACAAATATTTTTTTGCACGGCGGCCCCCTTTACTGCCCTCGACTATCATAAAACAACTAAAGAAGGAGCTTAGCTTTTGCTCAGCCCCCCCTCAAAAACATCCAAAAAACCCCCTCTTGATATCAAAAACCCTAGTGCCCATCGTCCATTGTTCTCGAAATTGGTTAGGAATGACAACACTGCCAGCTTGTCCACATTGCAAAATACAAAGAACTAATTAAAGAAGGTTGTCTTCTTTGTTTGAGTATCGAATCGATCTCCTCCCATTGATGCCAGCACAGGCTCCTTAGAGCCATTTCCCACCACTATCATACAAAGAGTAGCAAATAGAAATGCTCGCCAGCTTTCTGGTAGAGCACCCCAATCATATGCACAAGCATCAAAAGCAACACCATCCCCCAAAATCTCTGTATGCCCCCCTTATGACTTCGATTATCTTGCATGACGATAGAATCCCTCCCCCCTTGAGAAGGTTTTAAAGAGCATATGTCCCTTGTATTACTTGGAGAGGAAGCTATCAAGCGTCGAGCTGGAACTGCTCCCCCCTAGAAATGATGACTATCAAAAGAAGAATAATCCAAACCCGCTTAGCTGAATTTGCATAGCTTGTCTTGTATTAGTTAATGCAACCCCTCGCTTGTACTTGCCCTAGGGGATTCATGATCTTGATGCCTAACATTGAGAAAGATATCTAAAGTAGAGCAAATATCTCATGACAGTACAACATTCAGTCCGCACCCTTGCTGTAAGAAGAGTGTAAGGCTGCCAAAAATCCACCCCTGTGTGCATAAATGGGGCATAACCCCCCTTACTGTCCTTCCCTTCCTACCATTTCCTGATAGAGGATGGGAAACCACCACCCTGCCCCTCCCATTTCTCTCTCGCTACGAATTCCCCCAAAATGAATGGGGCCTTCTCCAACTAAACAAGTTTGATTACACTAGTAGTAGCACTAATCCTCGAGGAATAGTTGAAACCCGCAAGATTTGAGAAAACCACTTTCAACTACAAGGAACATGATTGAAAGATGTGCTGGTATGGAGGTCTTAGCCAGACAAATATTAGCAACTCACCACAATCGATCTGTACATCAGTTTTTATACAAGAAAAATTATACTTATTGCAATTTTAGTGCATAAGAAGCACCATCATAGTCATTTAGATGAATAGCACTTTCAAAAACCTAATTTTCTAGCCTATTGTTTCCCCATCTCCTACATGTGTTGAGCAATGCATGCCATATCACCCCATTTGGGTGCATAGGGATTTTCTATACCATTATCTCTACCTTTTGAAGTTCACCTTGTCACTCTGTCCAAGCTGATCAAACCCTGAAATCAAGGCATTCCATGATGAACTTTGTCATAGACTTCTTGTGCCTTGATAAACAAACCACATTTAGCATACATGTCCACCACAACATTTGCAAGCATGATATCTTTATCCAACATACCCTTCACTACAATTTCATCATGTAGAGATACCCCCTTATTGAGTGTTCTTATGCTACCACATGCTTTTAGCATGCAAGTGAAAATTACAACATTTGGAGCTTGTTCATAGTGAGATTCAATTGTGCTCATGAAAAGACAGCCTAACAAAAAAAATCACCACCTGCACCTAGAATCCATAAAGGCTCTGATCAGTCATGACTACCATAAGTCTTGCAAGTGATGTTAGAATCTTCATTTACAAAATGTGTTCTCTCTTCATTCAACCTGGGAACACTTATCTGGGAAGTCCAAGCAATTTCACGTAGGCTTGTCAAAGCTCCCTGATTATTGTTCTAAGCTGTGTCACTCTCTCCAAGCTCCTGACATGTAAGTAGTAGCATTTCTTCTTCATATTCAACAACTGACAAATCATGCCGCAATTGATCAATCAATCCTACATAAGCATTGGCTGATGCCACATTTTTGAAAACATCATTGAACACATCATATGCTTTGTTGAGAAGACCACAATTGCAATATATGTCCACCAATGCATTGCTAAGATCAAGATTCATCACCAACATCCCACCTTTCTCTTCCCAATACCTAAAATCAACCATCTATCCTACACAATGAAGACATGTTGGTGCAAAAGATCCACAATAAATCTAGTTAACACACACATATACACACATACACACATGTACATGCATAAACACACATACACACACATACATGCACAAACATACACATACACATACACACACACATACATACACACACATGCATACACATAAAAATACACACATATGCGCGCACGCACACACACACATACATACATACATACACACACACATACATACATACATACATACATACATACATACATACATACATACATACATACATACATACATACATACATACATACATACATACATACATACATACATATATATATATATATATATATATATATATATATATATATATATATATATATATATATATATATATATATATATACCAAGTAGATTACTATTTGAAAAGTTTTTACCAAGCAACAATATTCTTCCTACATCACATGATTAAAGCATGTATGTGTGTGTATGCATGTGTATGTATGTATGCATATGTATGTATGTATGCATATGTATGTGTAAGCATGCATGTGTAAGCATGTATGTGTAAGTATGTTTGTGTAAGCATGTATGTATATGTATGCATGTGAGTGTGCATGTGTATGTTTGTGTGTATATGTGTATGTGCATGTGTCTATGTGTGTATAGGTACATGTGTGTATGTGTAGGTACATGTGTGTATGTGTGTGTATTTGTTTGTATGTATATTGTATGTGTGTATGCATTTGTATGTGTGTGTATATGTGTATCTAAGTGTCTATATCTGTGTATGTATGTGTGTATTTATGTATGCATATGCATGTGTGTGCATGTGTGTGTATGTGTATATATGTGTGTGTCGCTAGGTGTGTGTATGTATATGTGTGTGTATGTGCATGTGTATGGGTATGTGTATGTGTATGTGTATGTGTATGTGCATGTGTATGTGTATGTGTATGCATGTGTGTGTATGTGTATATGTGTGTATGCATGTGTGCGTATGTGTATGTGTGTGTATGCATGTGTTTGTGTATGTGTATGTGTGTATGCATGTGCATGTATATGTGTGTATGTATGCATGTGTATGCATATCTATGTGTATATGTGTATGCATGTGTGTATGCATGTGTGTACGTATGCATGTGTTAGAAGCAGCCATGCACATAGAAACCAAGGAAGCATGTAAGAGGAGAGGCATGAAGATCAAGGGAGGACCATGAAGAAGAACCTAGAACACTTAGAGGCAAATATGTGTCGACCAGAGTACTCACCCCAAAGTGGATTCGCCAAGTCAATAGGAGTATAAAACTGTTCCTGAATAAGGGAACAAACGAGGTATTTTGGATCTATAAACCTGAATAGCCCTTTGAAATAGGAGCAACCACAACTTACGAATTCAAGGACCATGATACCCCAAAAAAAGTGGTGTACTTGGATAATATGTCTGAACATGTATTTATGGTATCAAAACATGATAGGCATGCTTACACATGGAGAGGAGATTTTGTCTTTCCTCAACCTAGATCAAATATCTCCACGGGGAATCAAGGAGTGCGAATATCCCAAACTCATGGTTCATAGAAGGAAAAGCTTAGAGAAAGACTCGAAGTAAGCTTTGCTAAACCTATAGGTCGAGATCTATCTGGAATAGGGACTAGCAAATTGGAATGCGAGAGAATGAGAGGACCCAAGCCTAAATGGGGTAGAGAAGACTTTCATTTACCTAGACCCATAGAGCACCCTAGAATATTGAGACCCACCCAATTAGTGAAATCCATGAAAAAATACTTTGATGGAACAGGTGATCCCTATGATCATGTGGTTGAGTTCAAGTATTAAGAGCAGAACAGGTGGACAATATGTTCACTCAATACAATGAGTTTGGATTGACATTACAGAACACTACCCTAACCTAGTTCTAAACCCTATAATAGAGACAAATTAGGGATATCGATCACTATTAACTCCTCAAATCTTTATTCCAAGAACTCTAACTCTATAGAGGATTTAGCAAAGAAGGTAGCCCAGAGGCTAGGTGTCTCAAACAAACATGCACCCAGGATGTCCTCAGTCAAGCGTATCTACACATGCGAAGGAGACCAAATGAAGAATGTTTTCTTGGACATGGCACAACCCCAAGGTAACCCTAATAGCAATTACTACACAATAGAAAAGTGATACACTAACCACACTGCACAGGATTGTTCGTACAACAAGCAAGTGGTTAGACATAATTCCCCATAAGCATATCAACAACTCGGTAGATATTCTAGCCAATATAACACTCAAACTTATTATTATCGACCACAATAGAACTACCAAGTACCCTACCAAGCATAAGCTACACCCAAACCTATGCTAGGCCAATAGCCACCACCCCTAGCAAATGTATTTTTTGTAAAATATGTGACGATAGAAGATAATCTCAATAGGGCATTAGTACCCACATCTCCACTAATCATTGAAAACAACCCTAATGCCAATAGTTTTGACTCCACTCATAGAGATAGCTGTCATGCATACTACAATGAGTCACATGAACATTTGGAAGCAAACAAGTACGTGAATCCACCGATAGAACCTAGTTGGGAGCTAGACTATGCTAACATCATGTATGTCAATCCCAACTTATGGCCCAGTTGAGACAGACAAGACCACATGGCCCTAAAGGATGATGCTTTAGGTGCCAAGGAGTCCATTAAATAAGGGAGTGCCCACATCCTCCATCAACGGGACAATAACATTATTACAAAATTTAAGGTTTTTGTTCCAACTGCGGTAAAGAACATGTCATATGCGAATGTCCTTAAAACCCCACCAATGTCTCTAAAGTAACCCCATTAATGTGATAGGCATTGTGCATACTTCAAATGGATGTACACCAACATACATGCCCATCCAAGCAGTGACTAGAGCCCATGCACTCCAACAAAATAAAAAAATAAACCCTGACAACATAGCTAAGAGTAGTGAAGTTAGAGAGTCGAACAGAAGGAAAGACAAATCTAGGAAGGATTCAGGAGAAAGGCTTAAGAGAAAATGAAGTAAGAAAATAAATGAACGAGAAGGTAGCTTAAAAGAAACTAGAGTCAAAATCCTAGAGATGATATCTCAAGAGTCAAATCATGTAATCCCAACACTGAGACCAAGATCTATTCTAGCTGAACCTATACCTGAGGATGTGGATATGATATGCAAAGCATACCAAACAAGACTCAGAGAAGGACCCCAGATGAGCGAATTAAGTAAGAACTATGCGAGAGCAGACCTAGAGATAGAAAGAACCAAGATCTGCATGAAAATGGTCAAACTAGCTCAAACCATGTTTGAAGCATCTCAATCTCTCAACTAAAGTACCCTCGTGAAACTAGAGCTACACTTTCAAGGACTACTAGAGAGACTAGAACACCTAATTTCTAACACAAAGAAGGTTGATTCTAAGAGGATCTATTCTCTCTTGAAGACAAAAGAAGATAATCCACCCTTCGTGTCACAAGTGCCTAATACTACGGATAGGTAGATCTTGTCTTCAATACATAAGTACTCACAAGGATTTTTGAGAGAAATTCAAGAAGAGAAATGGAAGTTGGAGCAAGAAACTCACCCACTAATTTAGGAGATAGATGATCTCTAACAACAATTCGCATAGGACATACCCTCTATATATGGTGAACAAGAGGAGGAACAGCCTAATGAACATTTTTTTTTTGAATCTAATTCTTTGCAAGAATTACCTCACTTCAGTGGATCTTGGGAATCAAAGTCGATCAGTATGAGAATCCCCACCATACTACTAAGAAATGAAGGATTAGTTCTTCTTAGGAATGCAGATGTAATAAAGAACACTAAAGTGCAGTGTCATCTCACTTTAGAAGAGCTATTAAAGTTTATACCTGAGTTGTGGAAGCATGTAACAAACCAATTACCAAAGATGGCTACTACCCACTCTCAGAAAGAATCACACAAAAAAGTGCCAAAAATACCCATTGATAGGATTGGAGACATGAGCAAAAAAGAAGAGAGAACTTATTTTCCTATCTGCTATGAAGGCTACACCACCAAAGAAATCCTAGAATTAAGTGTTGGAGTGGCCATTACCACCACTTCCTATGGAAACAATGGGGTAAGCAAGCCCTAAGACCCACGAGAATGAAGGTGCAAATGGATGATGATCATATTGAGAAACCCTTAGGCTTGCTGGAAGAAATCACTCTCACCACCTATGGTGTGGAGTTTGAGCACACCTTTGCCATTTGTGAGTTTGGAAAGAACCGCGCTTACGAGATGATTTTGAGACATCCTTTCATGCGGCAATTGCACATCATACGAGACTAGGGAATAAACTTTTTGTATTAGCAATATACAGGAGTGAATACCAAGTCAATTTGAAAGACTATTCCCATCAAGACATACCCCTGCTACATTGGAATACCATCCATAAAGCACCTAAAGAAAGTGAGTTGGTACACTCCTTAGCATCAGACCCTTCATGGTTACATGAGGACACTCATTTATGGATGTGTAAAGTAGCGATACAAGAGGAGGAGTGATTAAAATCTAGAACCTTAGGCTCCAAACGACACCCATGTACCCTCCAAGATCCTACCTATGCACCTATAGTATTCCTAGATGAGGAATTTGAGCCTCACAAATGGGCATAGATCTTAGCCACCAGGGACAAAGCGGTGAACAAAGAACAATGAACTCCTCACTATGATGAGGATTGGCTATGATATCTCTATCTTCATGATAAAAACCATGGTAAATGAGCCTGTTTTAGAACAACGTAAGGATTTGGCCCTAGAGACAACTGATGCCAATGATGAAGATCTAGATTCCATCATTATGAAGCCATTCTATTCTTTAGAAGAGGAATATCTGTATCTAGTGGAATTCACCCTTCTTGATCAAGCTGAGCTAAGGCAAGAAAATAAGTGCACAAGCAAGGCCAAGCTTGAAAGGAAGGAAGGACGAGAGAAATTCCCTTCCCAAGGAGAAGAGGAACCCCTATTGGAAGTACTAGAAAAATTTAAGAAATATGAAATCAAAGATCCAAGAATAATGGTAAGAATGCCTAAGAGAGAAACTAGCGTGGGAGAAGCGTATGGCAATCGCGAAAAAACTTAGAAAATTGTAGTCACAATTGAGGAAGGAGAAGAAAAATGCACATATATCGGGCATGACTTGGCAGAAGAGGAAGAAGAGTTGATTGTCCTATTGAGGGAATATAGAGACATGTTTCTTATAGCTACAGGATTTGAAAGGAGGTCTTCCTCATCTACTTTGCACCCATTCGATGCCCATTGCTCCCTCAACTCATTCACCCTCAAGGTGTAGTCAACAATAGATTGATCACTATGCTTCTTCAAAGAATGGAGTTCGTTCTCGAGCTGCATCTTTCTGCTTCTTGTGGAAGTGTCATATATCTTCTCTAAGGCCTCCCAAAAATCTCTAGCATGATCAAACTCTGATATATGGCCAACCATAGTGTTAGAAATTACCTGTGATATGTAAAAGATAGCTCTCCTATTCTTTTCCTCCCCATCCTTCAACATCTTCAATTCTTGATTGGTGATCTTTGAATCGTTGGGATCCACATTGGGCTTATCTTCATCTCCACACACAATAGGCCATGAACCTTTATGAGGTAGTTCATGACTCTGAATCTCCATGGTTGATAGTTATCTTTGTCAAGCAACTCCACTTTTTGACCTAGATCTACCATAATGAATGGGAAATTAGGGCTACACTGAAATGTACCTCTTAGCCTTGATTTCCAAGATTTTTTGTCATTTTCCTAGATTTTTCAAAGGATGTTTCCTGCTCTGATAATAGCTGATGGAATTGAATGCCTCATATTTTCACACTAGAAGTGAAATGAACCCAATTCCTAGGTCTCTTCATACACCTTTTTTGCTACTCTACAACAAAACTCTGGTTTACATACCTTACATTGATCCAAATCACCTAATCTTTTAGCCACACTTATTATGGTTCATACGATTTCCAAAAAAATATTAAAAACCTCAAATGGATTTGTTTAGGTAAGTTGACAACTCTATACAAGACAAACTATGCAAAAATGTAGGATATGCAAAAATTAGGGTTACAGAGATACACCAATTTCTCTGCACATAAAAGTGATTTCAAGAAGTGCTCTAAGAAAAGCAATCCATGAGTATAAGCTATAGAATGCACCTTAAATATCTTGAATTGGATATGTACACAAAGGGTTACAATTGGTATAAGCAGACTATGTCTATACCTACAAGAGACTAGAGGGGGTGTGGGCTTAATAGCTCCTCCTTGCTCCTCCTCTATGCATGTAATGTCCTCCTCTATGTTTTTTCCAAGCTTGGAGTACTGCGTTCTAGTTCCTTGAGCCTTGCATGACTCTTTCCTTGAGCCTTCTTGAGTATATGTCTGTTGGTCTTCAATGCCCTACAAGACTTCCATGCATTTGGTGTTCCTTCACCTCCTTTTATAGCTTTTGGATGCCTCGCGTGACTTTTACACCACCTTGCCTGACCTTCCTTGACCTTGAGACACCCTAAGTGATCTAAGTCATGACTTTTGTCCATATTAAGGTCTTTTGAGCTCTTTATCCATGCATACATGTGGATAAAACACAGGTAGTTTTCACAATGATCCATAAAGTCTTGTACTTCCTTAACTATTCTTGGCTTTGGTAATTCCGCTATACCTCTCACTTTAGCTTCTTCCATTGATACTCCATTAGTTGTCACAATGTGACCTCTTTTTTGACCATGAAAACACACTTTTTGAAATTGGTACATACTTGATATTCTCTACACTTGTCAAATATTTTTCTGAGTTCTAGGATATTATTTTTTCTTATGTGGGAATGAGCACACAAGTATTCCACATAAGATAATAGATTTTTATGCAAGAACTCTTTAAACACATGACACTTGAGACTTTGGAAGGTAGGAGGTGCATTTGTGAGCCCTCACTCTATGGAAAAAACCATCTTTTGTTGATCTTTGGAGGTGATGTCTACTTGGTTGTAACCTGAAAATCCATCAAGAAAGTTATAAACCTCCTTGCTTGCTACACGCTCTAGAGATGTTCTGTGATAAGAAGTGGATAACTATCTAAGGGATTGGATTCGAAATCTAGTCTTTTACTTGATTGTGCATCTTCCTGATCTCTATAGATAGAAGGAATGTCTTCATGAAATTGTTCACAAAGATCATCTACTTCCGAAATGGGTGGGGAAGTCATCTGCTATGTATCCCACTTCTCTTCTTGAGTTTGTCACAAGAACTCCTATGATTATTTGTTTATTGAAGGAGGAATTCCTCACTTTGTTGAGTTAATAACATATGACTCCACTAGCAAGGATTCTCCTTGCTTGCTCTTAGTTGAATGAGCCTCTTTGGGTGCTAAGTTATCCGATTTAGATTTCCATTTGCTTTAATCTATTTAGCAATCCTTGAAAGTGCATTATTGATTTGATTGGATTACTCTAGTCAAAGAGTTTGCTAGCCTCAACCATTGCTTGAGCTAGTTCGACCATCTTGATGCACAGCTTTGTTTTCTCTACCTCCCATTCTGCTTGAGCTTGGGACACTCAAATACAATATGTTCTTTACCACACTCTAAACAATATCCTTGAATGCTAAGATAGTGTGGCTGACCTGTTGGTTCGGTATGTGGACATTCACGTATGAAATGATCTCCTTGACATCTATAGCGTAGTCCTCTAGGGGCACATCATCTCATTTGTCTCATTTGAGGCCAAGGGTTGGGATTGGTGTACATTATATTGGATTACTTGGGCTCCCAATTGTATTCCTATACATGGGTTTCATATTGGTAAGTCTCTATATGTTTTTGTGACTCTATGTAATAGGTGGGAATGTTCTATTCATGAGATGAGTCAAAAATATTTTCATTAGGGTCATTCTCAATGATCAATTGAGAAATTGGTAGTAAAGTGTTACTATGAGCATTCTACTCTATGCATGTGAACACCTCTAACTTGGATAAAATTCTACCCAACAATCTTGTCCTCTTTTGAAATGCCAAATGACTCTCTATTTTGTATAAGAAGAGATCTATTGGATTAGAAAGCTTGGCACACCTTTCTAGCCATATTTGTGTGTGTGATATTATTATCGCCTTCTCTATCTACGTTATCTCTTGGGCATCCATGTTCGAGTGTTGTTCTTTGCTTTTCTTCCTATCTTGAAGAAATTACGTTCGCTGCCACTACTTTGTGTGCACCATAGAATTCTAAACCTTTCTCCTTATTCTACAATCTCAAAAGGATTAGCATCACTTGGTATTAGAGTAGCCATGAACTACTTGCATACATGAATTTTCTAACATGGACATGGCACCATATTCTCTACAAATGGAGCTCATACAACCATTTGCATCAACTTCACTTGAAGGATAAGGATAAAGCCCATTTCGCAACTCGGTTGATCAGGTTGTACTCCCTTTAAATGTCTGGATGAGTACCTAGATCGACTCTCTATTCTTTAAAGATTTTGAGATAATGATGGGGATTGAGGTGATGATGGAAACCACATAGATGGAGATGGAATTACGTTTAATTAGTTAGCAATCTTAGTAGCCATTCCTAGGATCTCCCACCAAATTTGTGTTTCCTCAATTCCCATCAAAGCTCTCCACAACCTACATGAAATGTGATGAATCCATATCAAGCACGAGAACACCAACTGTTTGTATTATCAAAGGTACAATTCTATTGATTTTTGCCATTAGGCCTGTCTATAATGCTCTTATAGCAATTGTTCTTGTGCCTTTTTCATAACATTGATGCCCTTAAGCATCAATGTCATCATTGCTTCCCTCTTGTCAAGCCTCGCTTCTAAATCAAATCCATGTCCAAATCCATCTACCCAATCAGCATATGTGCAATGCCCCATTGAAAACGAAGATCAAGTAGTCATCCTAATTAAAGCCATTCTTGATTATAAATTTGGACATATTGTAACTCTTCTTAAAGAAAAGGACCCTATCCTTGGTTAGAGGATGTCACTAATTCTCTACAACAACATGAAAGTAAGTTAAAACACATTACCAATTCACAACAAATGCCTTGGTGGTAAGATCTACAAAATGCAATCATTATAACTACACAAAATCATCTTTCAAAGGATTGTTTTTAGATTAACCCTTGCAAAATATGTGGTAAAGCCAACCATGCTACAAAGCATTGTCGACTACGCAACAACAATAACAATGGCAACAACAACAAAAAAGGAGTGTTCAACAAAATTCCAACCAACATCAACATAGTTGAAGAGAGAAATGAGGAAGAAGCTCAAGTCAATTTCACCTATGATTATCTGTTGTAATTTATCCCCTTTGTACCATCCTCTTATTTATAGGGAAGGATTTGTACTACCCATCAGTTTGTTGAAGGAAGGATATAAAAATTGTACCACCTTCTTTGTACTTGGGAAGGAATCATATTTTTGTGCCATCCTAGCTTATTTGTGAGGAAATGATAGTTCCAAAAGAGTTACTTGTATAATCAAGCTTAAGGAGGAGGTTTTTGGCTATCATATTTCTTCTCTACGCATGTTTTATCCTCTTTTGATTGGCCAAATAGCTCTCTATTTTGTATAAGAAGACATCTATTGAATGAGAAAGCTAGGCAAACCTTTCTAGTTATGTTTGTGCATGTGATATTATTATATCCTTCTCTCTCCACATTGTCTCTTGGGCATCCATATTTGAGTTTTTTGGAGTGTAGTTCTTTACTTTTCTTCCTATCTTGAAGAAAGTACGTTTGTTGCCACTACTTTGTGTGCACCAAAACATTCTCAACCTTGCTCCTTGTTCCACCATCTCAAAAGTATTAGCATCATAAATCCCTATCAGTATTCTCTTATGTCACCACATACTTGACTGATATTAAATTGGTAGGGGGTGGCAACTATTGTCCTAGCACTAGTTGTGGTCTCGGTTGTGCCTAATACTATGGGTCATAATTCTATTATGGCCTATAGTAGGGGTGCAATTGGTACTCATTTTGGTAAATATATTTATGTTTATACGACTACTGTTAATTTTTTCTAGCTGGCTGCTTTTTATAAGGACAATCTTATGCCATATGTGTTGTGTATTTTCTCTCTATTGTGTAGTAGTAAGAGCCTCAAGCTATGGCATTCTAATTTTGCATTAGGTAAGCATTAGCCATGTGATCACCATTGCAAGAAACATTTGATTGCAGTGACCTTTTGATGTTGTTGTGGAACTTTCCTCCTAGATTTTGTGCAACTAAATCAGCTAGTTGCTCCATGGAGGATGAAGTTTTGAAAGAAATCTGATCACTTATAGAGCTTGGACAATTCTAACTCCTCTTATCATTTGTCTTCTATGTCTATGCACATTTTTACACATTGTTCTAGGGTGTTTGGCTCTTTCAAGTACACATAAGACTACAATTTTCAGCTCAAGAGACCATCTAAAAGCAATGAAACCTGATTAGCTTGTGTAGGTAGCTATGGGATAGAAAATTTCTCTATGTATTGCTTGAATATATATCCTAATAACCTACTATTCCCTACGGTGTTGACTTGAGAATATGAATCAAGGATGAGGTGTTATGCATGATTCCACTCTTAGATAACTCTACGATAAAAGCATCCATTAGCTATTTGATATCTCTAAAATGACCTCCTTGTAAGGGTTGAAACCATACCAGATTTGTGTTTTTTAAGGTTAGGCCAAAATTCTTGTATTGAATGAACAAATCTTCAACTTGTTTCTTTCTCAATACCTACTTAAATTGAGTTATGTGATCGCAGGGATCTCCCATGTCATCTAAATAATTCTTCATGGTTTTAACCACTTGAACATGTCTCAATGTCCTCGAGTGTTCTCTTTGTGTAGGTAGGGGGAAATCATCATCGTCTCTATGTGACCTATGTTCTCTAGTTCTCTCTCTTTTTTGCCTACTTGTGCCTTGCTCTGACCTAACTCTTTGTAGGATGTGCACAAAGCTTTACTTCTAGAGCTTTGTTTATTTTCTCTCTATGGACTCTTGAAGAGTTAGCCTATCATGTACTAGTCGATCCCTTGTGTAGGGGGGAAACTTGTTAGCCTTGCCAAAAATGAGTTTGCTTATTATAGTTAAAGACTAAGTACATTCATTCTAAACTAAGACTCATGTAGCTCAATTTCCCTTGGACATCTGGGTCTTTGAACTCATGTACTAAGAACTCTTGCTTAGTATGGCTTATCTGATTTGAATTTCCAAAAGGCTTCTTCAGTGTTCATATTAGCATACAACTCTATGGAAGCATTGTCCTTGGATATCTTTGTGGTAACAATAATTCTAGTAAGCGTTGACTTTTTCCTAGGGGTGGATGGGATCTCCATTCAATCATCCTCCTCGGACTCTCAGACTTTTGAATCTTGGAGAATGTTCCCAAAGCTGCTCATCCTCCTAGGTGACTAGTAACATGTACATACTTCCTTGCTTGTCTATATATGATGGATTCTCAAACTTGAATACTGAGTGATCTAAGCCATAGTGGTGCTTTATCTTTCTCAATTGTACTATCAACCTTCTTAGACCGCCTTCATAAATGCACACACCTAATTGGTTGGTTCGAAGGCACTCCAATTGAGTCTTGTAAGATCCTTATGGGATCTCTAAGTATGTAGCCCTATTGTTATGAGTTGATCTCTCCATGTTGTAAGAGCTATTTGACTCACTAGTTTCCTTTCTATCACTCGACTAGAAAATACCTAATTACTTAGACCAAGACCTAGTCATGTGGTTGATACTAGCTTCATAAGAGCTTAGGCTTTGTCCATCCACCTTGTTAAGGCACTTGTGTGATCTAAGGTTCATGAATTAGCCCGAATTCCCTTTCTTTTCCCCTCATCAACAATAAAGAGGCCAAGAACTTCATTTAAAATGACATCAAAAGGACTGACCAACTGTTCATTTTTGTTCCTTTTCCTCCATATGTTTGAGAGCTTGATTCTACTTGTTCCCAATAGTTGGAGTTTGATTACTTAATGTGCTAGGCCAAATGGAAACATAATCTTTATTTTAATGTTTGAGGTCATTAAATGTCCAACCTTATAACATCTGAAGCAAACATTTGGAAAATTCTTACGAAGGAAAGACTATGTAATAGAACACCATCTTCGTTCTTTATATGAACCTCATACTTGATCTCATTGACAATATCTATTTCTATTAAAACTTGAGGATCCCATTTGGGGTTGATTCTAGCTCTAGATTTTTCGTATAACACTTTACCAACTTTGATCCATTAAATACATTTAACAAGATAATATGGGAAGTCTACATAGAGGGGAATAATTGTGGGGCTTATTATCTTGGGATTGAATCCTTGTTAGCACTTAATCCATTGCCCTTCAAAAGTCACCTTGAATGCACTCTATACATGCTCAATAAAAACATATAATAATTATCGAGAAGGTATCAAGATTATTTAGCAAAGAGATTCCTAGTCTTTCATCTGCATTTCATCTAATGTTTTGAAGCTTAAAATTGCAAAGGCCTTGGTCCACAAAAGAGAGAAATAATCACCTTTTCATTTAGTTCCTTGACCCATTTCTCAAGGTCTTTATTATTTGCCAAATCCTTGAACATATCAATAAAACCTAGAACACCATTATCATTTCTACATGTACTCACATTTCAAGGAAAAGTGCCACTTGTAGGATCAGAAAAAAAGGACTAAAGTAATTTTTTGCATTTCATTTGATGGTTTTGTCACATGATAGACAAGGTTTGGATTTAGAAAGACCATTGTTGGTTTCCCATTTGAGATTCAAGAGTTTGTGTAATGGCCACAAGGAGGGAAGGTTTGTTCATGCTTAGATAATTTGGTAGGCATTAGGGGAAAAAGTGAGCCCTGCATGGGTCTTGTAAGGATTCCTAATTTTTAGGGATTAAATGGATTAATCTATGAGTTTAATGGGTTGCATAAAACCACTAGTGGTATCATGAATAAAATAATGGAACATGAAGTTCTTTGTTTTTTTCTCCGATTCGTGAGCATCTGTAGCCTTTGGATCTTCTAAATCGATGGCTTATAATGATGTTCGAATAAATCTACAGAGAGATGACGTGAGAGGTCTTAGGAGTGCGGACCATACTCTAATAGTTATGCAAAAATATCTACCATTAGATCTTGGAGGATCCAACGGATGCCCGCAAATCGGGCTGATCGATTTTCCCAGGCATGTGTAAGCCGTTAGATTCACGATAGCATCTGAGGGCTGCCATTGAAAGGCGCCTTTCTCTTTTGATGGACCAATCTCCACCATACATTCAAGCGTGCATCCAATGGACATAAATCTATGCACCCAAAATGTATGACAATTTAAACTTTGCCGTCTGACCTTGCAGGAGATCCAATGGCTCATGGAAAAAGATGCTTTATGTCATGATTGCTCTCATCTCAACCATTGAATCTCAAGAGAATCCAACGGTCTACATGCGTTCATGACTTGACTTTTGTCCATTAACATACGCCTTTGGATCTATGAGCAATCTAAGGGCTCTGAATGATTTTTGAGCTTTTGAAAACCATTCTCTTAAGAAAACCACGAATTTTTAATGGTTTTGGAGTCTTTGACCAGACAGAAACAAGGGAAGCCTATGCCTACCCTAGGTGATTAAGACACTAGAATGTGTCCACCACCCTCTTCTCATTGGTCCATCCCTAATCACTCCTTAATCTAAAAGGCCCATGCAGGGTTCATTTTTTCCCCTAATGGGTCTAATAGGTCTTACTAGCTCCAATGATATTCAACATCAATTGTTTCAAGATACATTAGTGGTATTCAACATAAATTGTTTCAAGATACATTAGTGGAGTTCACGAAGTGTTTCATCTTTCCTTGGGGAGACAACAATATTACACACTACATTGGAATTCTACTCAATCTTTAAATTGTTTGTTGCATTTACTTTTTTACAACATATTAAGATCTTTTAACATATTTTATTTGCACATGGAGCATTTTTTATGCAATATGGGTCATTGGAGATTTTCAACACCCATTGAATGGAGGAATCACACTACAAGGCTAGAGGTGTGTACTTCAAAACACGCGACATGGTTGTGGTCCAATGCAATCAAACTATATGGAAGAGATGTTTAATTGGTTTTACTACAATACATTCTCAAGAAAGTTTGCGATGGAATGAAGTAGGGAGTCACATTTAGCAAAATTTGCAAGAAGGATACAACACAACATTGCTAGTGAGAAATGGAAGTCATGGTTAGGACCTCTACATCATTCTCAATGGCATGCTAAAGGATTGTGAGAGGGTTCGACTTGGAAGTAAAGTGAATTCATTATATTTCATTAAATGGTAGATCATAAGGTTAAATATAACCTTTTTTTCAGTGTGTTAATCTTTGTATTACTATTTTCTTATTACTACACTAATTTAGTACATATAAATGTGAACAGGGAACTTCTATGTGAAACTCTATAAAAGGAGGGTCAACAAAACATCCATGAAATGGTGATTCTTATTTTCCCTTGTTCTTTGAATCTAAATTTTTTTATTTTCTTTATAAGTGTTACTTAATTTTTTTCTATGTTTCTAAACTATTTTTTGTCCATTTAATTATGAAAAGACAATTTTAAAACAAACTCTATAAATATAGAGGACTCACGTCATTTCACACTTTACGACTAGAGAGAATAGCATGCATCAAGTATGCTCCAAGTAAAAACCATGTGGTCTATCCTCTCCATGTGCAATGAAATTAATGCCCTCCAAGGATGCAACCCTAGAAGAAATGTCAAAGTGCTTCCCACATCGCTTATAGGCATCTCTCACATGATGCCACACCCTTTGGAAGCAATGCACCATGAGAACAGAAAGTGACAAATCAATGAAAGGATTGGCCTAAAGAACATTCAAATTCAGAGTCTAAAGATGAGCCACCACATAAGGCACCAATCAAGGCAAGGCCCATATAGGTGCTAAAGAGAAGGGTTCTATCTGATTCTGATTCGGATTCAAACTCACCATTTAATGAAGAAAGAAACACCCAATACGTGTAGACAAGGCACTTCCCAAGGGACAAGGCCAGATACCAATAGAGGAGGAAAGGGAGCAAATCCAACACACAACTCGACAACAGAATGTGGAAGATGAAGCTAGAAAAAACAAGAATTATCGACCATTCCATAGACCACAACAAGCATGTATGGCATTAACTATGGCTAATCACACTTGAATGGAAAAACGAAAGGGGCATACACTTAGAGGCCCAATAAGACGATGAATTCATTCCATGAATTTATACAAGTTTTTTTTATCAATTACAAAAGGTTTCCTATACTCTAAAAAGCTACCGGCGAAAAATCACACTCAAAAGTTGTTGTGGCTTTATTTGCTTTAACTAATGAAGCGAAAGAACTCGTGGAGTACGTGGATTTTCATTTCCCACATTATAATTTTTTTTTTAATATAAAGGAAGTTCGGCAATAGCCTACTCTCCCGGACTTGAATTAAATTAAGAAACAAAGGTACAATAGAAGGGGACTAGTGCCCACGGGACCCCCCAAATCCCACAAAGCAGGGGAAGCATGATTGAATCCTAGGTTGCATTACAGAGAAGGTTAATCACCCTCTCATCGCCCACATGCGGGGCCCACTTGGGTTTGAGCTTGTTGTTGATCAGCAAGAGAACTTGATGGTGTCTGAAGGGGGGGGACTTCTTGCAGTTAACAATCCTTTTGCCCAGGAGGAATAGTGATTTCTCAATCGACCACTCCCTGGGGGGATTGCCGAAGTTGAGAGCACACCTCTCCCGCCAAATTTTCCACAGGACTTCCCCTCTGATGGCGTTCCAGAGTGTCGCAGAGCAGCCGATCGCTTCTCCCAGAAGGACTTGTTTCCAACTAAGCTGTTTTTGAAGTCTGATTTTCATTCCAACCGTCTGCCAGATTCTGTAGGAGTTGGGGCAAGTAAGGAAGATGTGTGGGACATCTTCGATAGCACGGTGGCAGCGTTTGCACCAAGGAGGGATCCCACAAAGTTTGCTAGCCTTATGGTTGGTCCAAATTCCTCGATGAAGAATTTGCCATAAGGGGACGGACTTCTTAATCTCAATAAGGGGGTGCCAGATGCCCATGAATTTCATGTCCCACCGAAGCCGCGTCCAAGACAGGCACCACTTCTTGTTGAGGCTGATCTGGAGGTCAGCCGTTTCTTTGATGTTCGGGATTTTGAGTAGGCTATTTCCGTTGTGCCATTTGAGACCAAGCGAGTTCGGTGAGTCATGTCCCATGAGAAGGCGCGTCTTGCGGCGATCCCAAGCGAGGCATCTGCTTTGCAAAGTGTTCCATTCTTCGTAGGAGATGTTTATGCGAGGGTCAATATCCTCGAAGTTGATCCAGTTGTTGGTGTCATGTTTCCAGAGGTGTTTCCATTTTTTGAATCCTTTGTTCCATAGCTTCTTGGCATTTTGAATGTTCCACGACTCCACACTCCGGATGCCGTGTATCGGAAACCAGATAGAGTCGTTTTGTCTGATTCCGGCTGCCCACTTCCAGTCCTCACTAATTCTTGTGAAGCTTTTGACTTTATTCCAGCCCTTCCAAAGGGAGCACACGAGATTGGAGCCTTTCGGGAAGACTGGGATCGGGGAGAAAAGCAGGGTCATGATGCCAAGATTCTTCCAGTTCGGGAACCCCGTGAGGGCCAACTCATTCTTGTTTTTGAAGATCAGCTTGGCCCACGAGGCCTCCCTATTGCACCAAGCCCTAATCATCCATTTGGCTGCCAGTTTGTTAGCCATACACCCAATGTCCAGGATACCAAGCCCCCCGCTATCTCTAGGGCTAGTGCAGATGGCCCATTTGATTTTAGGCACCCCCCTTCTGTTATGATCGCCCGTCCAAAGAAAGTTTCTACAAATACTATTCAGTTTGGACAGGCCCTGCTCATTCGGTCTCCAACAAGAAAGGAAATAGATGGTAGAAGAGAGGAGGAACGTGTTGATAACCATCGCACGCCCAGCGAGATTGATTTGCATACCTCTCCAATAGTTAAGTTTGTTTTCGAGTTTAGCCAACACCCAGTTCCATCGCTGCTCCATAGAGATGCCAAACCCCAAGGGGATTCCAAGAAGTCGAAGGATTTGGCCCTGCGAAATGATTTGACAGCCATGATCAGTGAGAAGGCCAGGGTGCTGTCCCACAATAGCCCTGAAGGCGGTCTTGGAGTGGTTGATTTTGGATCCAGAGGCATCACAAAAGGTAGCAAGACACCTCCAGAAAGTCTCCAGGCTGGTATTATCATTGTGGACGAACGCGTTCATATCATCAGCAAAAAGTCTCATGATGATTTGACTGTGGTCGTGAGGCAGCCGGAGGCCTTTGATATTGCCAGCCTCCACATGATGAGCCACAAGTCTGCTCAGCCCCTCAGTGGCGATGGCAAAAAGAAGGGGGGCCAGAGGGCATCCTTGTCTAATCGATCTTCTAAGATGGATCGCCTTCGAAAGTTTGCCGTTAACGTTAATTTGGGTCGTTGCGTTTCCGAGAAGGGTCGCGATCATCTTGGTGAATTTCTGACTAAGTCCGAGATCTTGGAGCGACTGCAGAATATAGTCCCATTCTAGTCTGTCGTAGGCTTTGTCAAAGTCGATCTTGATGAAAACCACATCTTGATTAGACTCATTTGCAAATTGAATACCTTCCCAAATATCCATAATGGTTTCCAGGATAGACCTGCCTTTGATGAAACCTTTTTGGTCCTCACTAAGCCAAGATCTCAGGTGGCACGAGAGTCTGTTGGCAATGACTTTGGCGATGATCTTGTATCCTGTTTGGAGCATCGTAATAGGCCGCCAGTTCTCGATTCTGTTCTTTTCCCCCTTCTTGTGTATCAACTTGATAATTCCATTATTTAGACAAGAAGGAAGAGCACCAAACTTTAGCGCTTCTTGCCAAACCATCCGAAGAGGGGTGGCAACCACCAGCTTGAAGGATTTAAAGAACTCGTTAGTGAGTCCGTCGGGTCCCGGGCTTTTACCGAGGGGGAGGGCATCAATGACCTCAATGATTTCCGATTCCGAGATAGGGGCATGAAGAAGGGAGTGGAGGTTGGGTGGTATCCTCCAGGGGGAAACCCTAGAAATGGCAGCCATACAGTCCCTTCTATGGTGGGAAAGGGGGTTCGATGTTCCCAGGAGTCTCGTGAAGTGCCCCTCGATGATGCCAAAATTATCTTCTTCTGAAATGCAAACATTGCCATGTGGGTCTAGCAGTAGGGGGATCGACTCTCTGCTGTGTTTCCTTTTAAGGATACGACACATCTCTTTGGTGGGTTTGTCGGCTTTGCCAGCCCACCACTCCTTGAAGAAGATTTGCAAGTTTTTCCTTTGTAATTCTTCCTCGTATCTCAACACTGCTCTGATTTTCCTGAGGCCTTTCTGGGCTTGTTGTTTTCCTTTGTTCACTTCCTCCTCGAGCCGCCAGAGTCTGTGGTAAAGGGCTTCCCTACGAGCCCGCCGCACAGTCTCGAGCATCTTCTTAGTTCTGATCATGATCTTACGAGACTTGTCGACCGCACTTCTCCAGCACTTGGCAAGGGCCAAGCCAGAGGCGAACGCCACTTTCCACACATCGGCAATTTCTTGGTGGACAGAAGGGATAGAGAAGGTGGTTGCGTTGGCATGGAACCACGGAGCCTTGCGGATTTTGTTGGAAGGTTGAAAAGTGATAACGATCGGGTAGTGATCAGAGATAGTGAGGTCAGTGCGTTGCGTGATGGTAGGGTGACCCCACTGTTGAGTAAAACTCTGGGAGATGTAGCATCTATCGAGTCTAGCTTTCCTCAGGTCCTCGCCCGCTTGGAGATTCGACCAAGAAAAGCCACTCGAGTCTTTGAACTCAATCAAATCCAAGTGGAGTTTGGTCAGGTCCCACGTTTCTTTCTCCCGACTGTCGATGACCCTGCCCTTGCCCATCCATCTGTCCATAGGGTCTTCCACCATGTTGAAGTCTCCACAAATAAGCACGTTGTGGGGAAGTGAGTCTAAGGAAGCCCAAGTGTTCAGTCTCTCCAAATCCCCGTTAGGGGCATACAAAGAAACCATAGTGACACAAAGAGGAGCACCAAAGGAGACAGCAATCCAACGGTGACTTACATCTTCAATGGAGTTTTCAAGCTTTTCAAACCAGAGTTGTTTAACACCGATAACCGTTCCTCCAGACCCCCGCTGGTGCTTCGTGCGATGGACAAACCCCCAGTCGCGATGGACAAAAGAGCTCGGTCAGTCGCGATGGACAAACGCTCGATCAGTCGCGATGGAGCCCCACGGTGGACGTCGCGTCTTTTTCTCCACGAAGCAATTTTTGAAGTAGAGAGCTATGGTGTCTTCGCACTGCTGATTCAGCCTGTGTATCAGTATGTCTTTAGACTGCCGCTCCGTTGCCTTTCCTGCCTGCCTTTCCGACCTCCTCCAGCTCCAGCAAACAGCTCCAGCTCCGTCACGTCGCCTACCTCCAGCTCCAGCTCCGTCACGTCGCCTACCTCCAGCTCCGTCACGTCGCCTACAGCTCCAGCTCCGTCACAGCTACAGAATCACAGCTACAGCTCCGTCCGTCACAGCTACAGAATCACAGCTACAGCTCCGTCCGTCACAAGCCTTAGCATTTGTAGAATTCGAGTCAATAACCCTTGAGTGTGCTCTTTTGCCTATCTTACATATTGAGTGGTGGAAGGTAGTGAGTGGTGTGGGTGGTGTGGGGAGTGGTGGAAGGTGTGGGTTCCCACATTATAATTTGAAATTCAGACCACTCTCAACATTTAAGCTTCAACCAACTCATTCTAGTAAAATCTTTGAGCATATCTAACTTGGCGCTATGTGAATCCTTTATAAGCACGCGATAAACGAACCTTTGTATCAAATTGTTGAGTTCATTTGAAATGAAATTCTCCCTAGAAAAATGGTAATGCAGCCCTATGTGCTTATTCATTGCAAAAAACCTTGAATGTTACACACTATTATTGGTATCACACATAACTGCAAGCACTCCCACCTACCCATTCAAGTCCAAAAACAACTTTATCCACAATACTCCACAAATTACTCACGCAAAAGCTCTACATTCAAAGTCAATAGAAAATAGGGCCACAATGGGTCATTTCTTTGAGCTCCATGGGATTAGCTTTGACCCGATATGATCGTGTATCTTCTAGTGCTCTTATTTTTTCTTAGATCCTAACCAACATGAGGCGTATAAATCTTTCAAATGCACATTATTTACCATGGAAGGAACTATGATTATTCCTTTGCAATCCCGTTCAGATACCTTTGCTAAGGGGTCACTTATCTTTGTACATTCTCTTGGTAATACATTCAGTATTGTGTGTTGAGCTCCAAGCTTCTTCTTCTTCTTTGTGTTTGTTCATGTGCTTCGGTAGACCTCAAACTCCAACAAATGGTATCAACATAGGTTGCCGCTTCATCTAGGGTATCATCGACACCCCTCTGGTCATAGTCTCAAAATTGCACGAAAATTCTTGAGCATACTCAGCATGATTAGGAGTTCAAAATAGCTTTGTTATGCGGTGTTAAAATCACGATCTTAGCTTGTTTGAATCTTTGAATGCACTATCGTAGTGCCTGTGTAGGAAATTTTATCTTTTTGTTAGTGCCTTGAAGTTTGTTACAAGCTTAGTAGAACTTGATAGGGTACTTCTGTTTGACTTTTTGAGATACATTCATTTTTTTGCATCAAGGTATTTCAGTAAGTGGCCATGGATGAAGGTAGTGATGTATTCTGTATGTTGGCTATTGAGGATAAGTTGGATGGTATGAATTACCCATTATGGGCATATGTGATGCATCATGTAATGGTTGCAAAAGGACTATTAAATATTGTGTAGGGTGTTAAAAAACATCCTACTACACCTGCAAATATAGTTACTGAAGATGATTTGGATGGCATTGAAGATGCTGATCTTCAAGTTATTGTTCGTGCTTTGACTCCTACTACACCTACTATAGAGCAACTTTGTTGGGATGGTAGAGATGCTCAGGCACATGCATTGATAGCCTTGTTTGTCAAATGTGCCATTATTCTTCACATTCGCTCTTGGAAAATAGCAAAGGATGCTTGGGATACACTTATCACTTTATATCAAGAAAGAAATGAGGCTTGTGTTGCTTACCTCCAAAAACAATTGGAGAGTGAGCACATGAATGAAGGAGATTCCATGGATAGTTTTTTTTACAAAGATCAAAGATTTGAAGGAGCAATTGATTTTTGCTAATGAAATCTTGCTAGACAGTTCACTTGTGTAGACTCTTATGAACGGCCTTCCAGATTCATATCAAAGTTTTTCTTCTACTCTTCACTTGATGAAAGGCAATCCAAATGCCTTAACATTTGAGGAGTTAGTCTCTATTCTATTGCAAGAATATTAGTATAGGCAGAATACAAGTGAACTCTTCTGAACGGCCTTCCAGATTCATATCAAAGTTTTTCTTCTACTCTTCACTTGATGAAAGGCAATCCAAATGCCTTAAAATTTGAGGAGTTAGTCTCTATTCTATTGCAAGAATATTAGTATAGGCAGAATAGGTCCATTATTCATGTTGTAGATCAAGCTTTCCTGGCTAGTCAAAAGAGCAAAGGTAAATGGAGCTCATCTACTAGTAAGAAAAAATCTGCTAATTCTGCACAATCAAAGATGGATGAGAAAGATAAGAAGAAAGCTAAAAAGTAGAAAATGTTGTGCAAATACTGTAAAGGAAATGATCATGTCATAAAGATTTGTCCGAAATTAGTTGCAAAAGAGGCAAAGAAGAAAGAGGTTGGAATGGTTGTTGCAGAGGCCTCTGCACCCATAACAAAGTTTGCTAATCTTATGCAGAATGAAGAATGGGCATTTTCTACTATTTTTAGTTATGACCCATCTTCTCATGAACAATGTATGTCTGTAGTAGACTCAGATGTTTGGTACTTTGACAGTGGGGCAACCAAACATTTTACCTTGCAACGTAGTTTCTTTAGTTCACTTGAGTGTGCCCCTACAGGGAATATTGTCACATGCACCAAAAACTCCTCTTATCTAGTAATGGGAGTTGGTAAAATCATTTTGACTACTCCTCATGGTAGTTCTTTTACAATGTCAGATGCTTTGTATGTACCAAGGATCAAGAAAAATCTTTTGTCAGTTTTGGCATTAACAAAGATTGGCATGGTTGTCAAATTTGTTGATGACAAGTGGATAGTTCATGATCTTTCAATTGGTGATGTCATTATTGCTCCTAGAATTTTATGTCGTGGGTTGTATAAGCTCATAGACTATGCATAATTTGTCAATGATTCAGCATGTGTAGTTCAAGATTATCAGGCTATCTCTAATGCAAAGCTTTGACATGCACACTTTGGTCATCTAAATTTTGCTAGTTTGCTATGCCTGTAGAAATTTAAAATGGTGTCTTCTTTGCCCAAACTTGAGGCACCTAGTAAACATGTATGTGAAGGCTGTATTTTGGGAAAAATGAAGTGTTTCTCCTTCCCAAAAGATGGTTTCGTTAGAGCTACTTAGAAAGTTGCAGCTTGTTCATAGTGATGTATGTGGTCCTATGGAGACACCTTCTTTTGGGAACTACCTTTACTTCGTGAATTTCATTGATGATTTTTCCAGGCATGCATGGGTGTATCCATTGAAAGCAAAGTCTGAAGTGTTTATGTTCTTCACACAATTTTTGGTTTTGGCTAAAAATATGTCAGCATGTAAAATGGGCACCCTGTGTTCTGATTGAGGGGGGGAATATATCTTCTGATTTTAATGCATTTATGGCTGAATGTGGGATAAAACATTAGTGTAAAATGTTGTATACACCTCAACATAATGGAGTTGCTAAAAGAAAGAGCAAGTCACTCATGGAGATGGTGAGGTGTGTGGTCAAAAGTCAAGCTTTACCACATAGCTTCTGACTTGAGGCTGTTATGTGTGCAACATATGTACTTAATGGGTGTCCCACCAAAGCACTACAATATATCATGCCATATGAGACTTGGCATGGTCGCAAGACATTTGTTGCTCATCTACATGTCTTTGGTTGTCTTGCATATGCATTAGTGCCTAAACAACAATGCAAGAAATTGGATGATAAAGCAATGAAATGTATTTTTGTTGAGTACATTTCTAAAAGAAAAGGCTATCATCTGTATGATCCACATAATAAATGCATTTTGATTAGCCTTGATGTTGTTTTTGTGGAAGATGTGATTCAACCATCACTTTCATGTACTAAGGACATATCAATTAGCTCTAAGGATGTGTATGACACTTTGCTTAATCTTTTTACAGGTGGATAGTCTAGTGCTGGTCCAAATGAGGCAATTTCTCAACCCTTATAGGTTCCACATGATGATGATGCAAATCATTCCATTTCTGATGCAGATTTACATGATGCCCTTGTTGATGAGAGGGCTGATATAGATGAGGACAAAAAAATGCCTAAATGGTTGGTGCAGACTTTGCAAGATAGCAAATTAGATGCACCTCTGTCATATCATAATCATTGAGGCTCTTATAATGCTTCTTTTGCATCAGATTGCTATGTTATGGCTGTCTCTAGTCTTTGTGATGAGAGTAAGCATGTTTCGTTTGATGAAGCACAAAATTTAGAAAATTGGATTGCTGAATGCAATGAGAATATGATGCTATTTTGAAGAATGGTACATGGTTTTTATGTGGCTAGCCTCCTGGCAAGAAGGCCATTGGCACGAAGTGGGTATACAAGCTGAAGCATAAGCTTGATGGAACAATTGACAAGTATAAGGCTAGGCTTGTTGCAAAAGGTTATGCTCAAGAAAGAGGCATTGATTTTAATGAGACCTTTGCTCCCACATGCCGAATGACTATTGTTTGTAGCATTTGTGCACTTGCAACTCATCATCGTTGGAATGTACATCAGTTGGATATTAAAATTGCATTTCTGAATGGTGACTTACATGAAGTGTATGTTTTTTAGCCCCGTGGTTTTGTGCAGAAAGGGCATGAAAACAAAGTGTGCAGGTTGAAAAGACATTATTTGGTTTGAAGCAAACACCATGTGCTTGGTATGAGAAGATACATGCCTAGTTAATTACACATGGTTTTGTGAACACTCCAACTGAGAGCACCTTATATGTTAAGTGTGAAAATGATGTGCTTCTGATCATTGTTGGCTATGTTGATGACATGTTGCTCACTAGTCCTAATGAGAAACATATTGCTAATTTTAAGGCTGATTTGCATGACTCATTTGAGATGTTAGATTTGGGCCATTTGCATCATTATTTAGGCATTCACTTTATGTAAGTTGATGGCGTAAAAGCTGTGTCAAACAAAATATATTGACATATTATTATAGCTTGAGGAGTCCAAACCTATTGCCACTCCTATGGAAACATGTTTACGATTGAGTCATCATGATGCTAGAGATGCGTTTGATATTGTTCTCCATCAGCAGGTTGTTGGATGCTTGATTTACTTATGCATAACTAGGATTGATATTTAGTTTGCTATCTCACAAGTTAGTAGATTTATGCATTGTAGGTGTCAAGCATTGGTAAGCAATTAAGCCCATTTTTCACTAATTTAATGGTACCCGGATACTTGGATTGTTTTATCCCAAGGGATATCACTACTGCCAAATTTACATGCTTTTTTAGACTCTAACTGGGCTAGTTGCTATGACACTCATGTGTCCATTAGTGATTTTTGCTTCATGCTTGGTAGCTCATGCATATGTTGGTTGAGCAAGAAGAAGCCTACCATGGCCACTTCTAGTTGTGAGGGCAAGTATAGGGACGTTTTCACAGTGACTGTTGAGTGTGAGTGGCTTAGATGAATTATGGTTGATTTGGATGTTGGTTAGTCTTTTGCCACCACCATCTTCACTAACAATGAGAGCACATTCGCAGTTGCAAGGAACCCTGTGTTCCATGCTCACACTCAGACATTGAGGTGCACTATCATTATTTCAAGGAGAGGTTCTTTGTTGGAGAGATCAGATTGGCATATGTGCCCACATAAGAGAACATTGTGAACCTTTTCATAAAGGATCTACCTCAGGAGAAGTTTGAAGCTTTCAACAAAGCTCTAGGCTTACTTCCTTTTGTGGATTGATCTCTTTCCACATAGCTTGGCACTTCCTTATACATGAATGCTAGCTCTTTGTTCAACGCATCACTCTCAGGGGGGATTCGTTGATATATTTTAGTAGTGATGTGTATGAAAACACTAGGACCACCGGTGCAATTTTTTTCCCTCTTTAGGAGGTTTTTTCCTCAGCTTGTATATATGCCTATTACCCTAACGGGTCACTTATCTTTGTACATCTCTTGGTAATACATTTAGTATTGTGTGTTGTGCTCAAAGATTCTTCTTCTTCCTTGTTTGTTTGTATGCTTATGTAGGTTTCAAAATCCAACGCGTCCTTGTTGCTTGCCAATGCAGAACTATGCATATATTGTGACAATGCACATATTCCATATAATATAAGAGATATAGTCATTGTGACATACATTAAAATCTCAACTAATGACATGTGTAAAGAAATAAGTACCATTGGATATCCATCCAAAGAAGGAAACTTAACATTTAATTCCAGGGGAGAGTGAAAGAGTGAGTAAGAGAGCATATGTGTGTAAGAGAGAAAGAAAGAAAAGGGAGGAAATAGAGGGAAAGAGAGGAAGAAGGGAAGTGAGAAAGAGAGAAGAAGGGTGAAAGTAGGAGAGAGAGTGGGAGAAAAAAATGTGCGTGTGTGTGAGAGTAAATGTGTGAGGGTATGGTTAAATATATGTGTGTATATATGTATGCATGAGTGAAGGAGAGCTTGGAAGAGTGAGAGTGCGTAAGTACGAGTGTGTACGAGGTAGTGGGTGAGCCTGAAATTATCAATCAGAGATACAATTGTGGCCTCCAAGCAATACAAGTTGACCAATTCCAAGGTGTTTGGGCAAAACATAGGCATCTATTTGCATTCTTTCCTTGGGCTTAGGACAACTACATTTTGACGATCCTACTGGGGATTGAAAAGTGAGTGTAGTTGTGCATAGTTAGTGGCTTTGAGGTGAAACAAATTTGACGAGATATAGAGAATTGAGCCAATCTAGTTATATGTGGGCATTGTTTTCTTGGGCATAGGATTTATTCAGTGTGTATGTGTATGTGTATGTGTATGTGTGTGTATCTATATGCGTGTGCATATGCATATATGTGTGTATAGGTGTATGTATGTATGTGTGTATATGTGTATGTGTGTGTACTATGTAGGTGCGTGTATGTGTGTATATGCATGTATGTGTGTATATGTGTGTACTATGTATGTGTGTGTATGTGTGTATATGCATGTATGTGCGTTTACGTGTATGTGTATATGTATGTGTATGTGTATGTGTATGTGTATGTGTATGTGTATGTGTATGTGTATGTGTATGTGTATGTGTATGTGCATGTGTATGTGTATGTGTACGTGTATGTGTATGTGTATGTGTATGTGTATGCGTATGTGTATGTGTATGTGTATGTGTATGTGTATGTGTATGTGTATGTGTATGTGTATGCATATGTGTATGTGTATGTGTATGTGTGTGTGTACCTGTATGTGTACGTGTATGTGTGTGTCTACGTGTATGTGTATGTGTATGTGTGTGTGTGTATGTGTATGTGTACGCATACGCGTACGTGTACGCATATGCGTACGTGTACGCATACGTGTACGTGTATGTGTATGTGTATGTGTATGTGTATGTGTATGTGTATGTGTATGTGTATGTGTATGTGTATGTGTATGTGTATGTGTATGTGTATGTGTATGTGTATGTGTATGTGTATGTGTATGTGTATGTGTATGTGTATGTGTATGTGTATGTGTATGTGTATGTGTATGTGTATGTGTGTATATGTGTATGCATGTGGATGAATGTATGTACATATCTATGTGTGTGTATGTGAGTCTATGTGTGTCTATGTGTATGTGTATATATATGTGTGTGTGTATGTGTGTATATACATGTATGTGTGTGTATGTGTGGATTTATGTGTATATCCAATGTGTATGTGTGTGTATGGATGTATATGTGTATATGTGTGTGTATGTATATATCTATATGTTTATGTGTATGTATATGTGTATGCATATATATGTGTATATGTGCGTATGTATATATCTACATGTTTATGTGTATGTGTTTATATATATAAATAGATAGAAAAATAAACAATATACCTTCATAGTTTTGAAAAAGGTACATTACTCCATCCAAAATGATTTTCAAGATTGAGAATAAGTAAGCTTGCATTTATTCCTGTCAAGCAATTTCCTTCATATATATGCTTTAGAAACTCTTCTCGAAGATATTTCTCATTTTTAGAAATACCAACACTTTCATTGTCATTTTGATACCAATCCTCATTAAAATCTGCCATGCCATCATCATCATTATAGAAATCCTATAATTTTTCTTCTTTTGCGTATAGTTCTTTGAATCTTTCATATTCTATAGTATCACTTTTGTGTAGCCTTTTTATGGATGCTTCTAATAAATGAGTTCATATTAGAATTTCTGAATGGTGTATGTGTGCGTATGTGTGTATGTATATGTGTGTATATATGTATGTGTGTGTTATGTGTATGCATGTGTATGTGTGTGTGCATGTGTGTCTATGTATGTGCATGTATGTGCACGTATGTGTATGCATATACGTATATGTGCGTGTGTATGAATGTGCGTATGTATATGTATGTGTGTGTATGTGTATGTGTATGTGTGTGTATGTATGTGTGTGTATGTTGTGACGAGATGGCTGGATACACTCTCGCGATGAGGTGGTGCTGCATAAATCCTGCTCTACACCTGCCAATGTAGCTTCAGAGTACCTTAGTAGACACCTTTAGCTTCCCAAATATGCATTTGGAAGACTTCCAAAAACTTGCTATTTTGGGACTTGATTCTACTCACTAAATCACTCACTACTCACTCAATGATTGCAATTGACCCAAGACATTTTAGAAATAACTAAGTCCTAAGCTTGTTATAGTAAGTTATTTCAATAATTTAGGCTGATTATATGATGAAAAATCACATTAAGAAGTTAGGGGTGTAATCCCGACTTTTTAGGAAGATGATAGTGAGCAGACATAGGTGACTTATAGAGACCTTATCTCATAATATACTGACTCAAATGATATGAAAATTTATAGTGAGAACTAGAAAGTCTAAACTAAACATCCCAAGTTGAATCACATCAATTGAATAAGTATTCAAAGAGAACTCCTCAAAAAAATTTACTGAAATGAACTCTTAGCAGCAGACAATACTAGATACCAAATGACTTGCACAGACTGAATCAAATCTATAATATTATGAACGTATGATAGAAGGGAGATGATGTACACTTACTCATACATATGTAGGCTTAGTGTACCCACAACCTTGAAGCTTAATGTGTCCTTCTTCATGCTCTTCTACCCACGACTAAAAGTCAGGCTCTTTTATAGATGTGTTTTCAATTCGAATTTGAATCTACCACCTAAAAGGTGATCCTACCTTTTAGGATTCTAATTGATTTGATTCTAAATACTTGGTTGATATGAAGTACAACTCGTAAAGTCACAAGATTCTCTCTATTACTCCTTTTTACAATTATCTTGAGTTAAACTCATGGATTTTACAAGAGGTGTTCATATGTGACTTATGATAGTCACATCCAAGCTATGAAGTAAACCTTTGATATTTGATCAAGCATCAAGGCTTGCCAAATGTACCAACAACTCCCCCTCAAGCCTAAGATTCTTGAGTCTTCATTCTGTAGGTATCTCTTGCAAACCAATCATTGATTTGAGCCTATTGAGCTTGCTTCCATCAAGTGATTTGGTCATCATGTCTACACATTGCATGTGTGTAGATACATAGTACAATTGTATCTCCTTGCTTGCAATCTTTTCTCTAAAAAAGTGATAATGAAATTCTATATGCTTAGTCCTAGCATGGAAGATAGGATTAGCAGCTAGATGCAATGAACTCATATTGTCTCCAAATATATATGGAGTGCCAAACTCCAACCCTAAATCTATATATAGGGTCTTGATCCACATTGCTTCCTGGGTTGCATTTGCCAATCCTTTGTATTCAGCTTTAGTTGAGGAAAGTGCTACTGTAGGTTGTTTCTATGAAGACCAAGAAATGAGCTTTGTACCTACAAAAGATAGATATCCAGATGTACTTCTCCTATCATCTTTTGATCATGCCCAATTTACATCAGCGAAAAGCTTTACACTTAAATCAGATGTGTAAGGGTAATATAGGCCTTCATTGATTGTTCCCTTTAGATACTTCAATATCTTTTTTGCTGCATCCACGTGAGGTTTCCTAGGAGTGTGCATAAATTGGCTAAGCACACTTACTCCATAGCAGATATCTACCCTAGTTAGGGTGGCATAGTTCAAGCTTCCAACTAGACTTTGGTAGCTTGTAATGTCATTGGTTCTCCTTCATGAGCACTTAACTTGTGATTGACCTCCATGGGAGTACGTGCAACCTTAGTGTCCTAAATTTCAAACTTTGCAATCATATCTTTAATGTACTTCCTTTGTGTAAGGAGCATTCCTTGATCTGTATAGACAACCTCTAATCCAGAAAATAAGTGAGCAATCCAAGGTCACTTATCTTGAATTCTTCCTTCATTTGGGCTTTGATATTCTTGATTCCATTTACATCATTACCTGTAAGAATGATATCATCTACATACACACATAAATATATAACTTCAGAGTTATTCCACTTAACGAAGAGTGAAGAATCAGCCTTGCTCAATTTGAATCCTTTGTCCTGCAAGAATGTAACAAGTCTATGGTTCCAAGCTCTAGGAGATTTCTTGAGTCCATAGAGAGCTTTCTTGAGTTTGCACACATACTCAAGATTTGATTTATCAACAAATCTAAGAGGTTGTGCCATGTACACCTCCTCTAAAATCCAACGATTTAAGAATGCATTTTTTTACATCCAATTGATAAATGTTCCAATTCCTTGAAGCAGCTATACTCATCTTGCTTCTTCAAAGGTTGATGGCTCCTCTGAGTTGATATCCTGAGCAATATAGATTGTGTTTAGTGACCAGAGTGGTGTCAATCCATACCTTTCTGGCTTCTTCTTTTTCCTAGTTTATCTCCTTAGTTTTTGTTGAGAGGATTCTGCAATATCCCTCAAATCTTGCATCTTCTCTTTACCTTTATAGTTCCATACTTTGACATTCCTTCTTGGTGTCTTCTAATCATCATCAAAGTCACTTGAATCTTCATGTTGTTGATCATTTGCCTTTTGAAGTGTTGGAAAGTCCTCCTCTAGGTCATAAAATAGCTTGACATTTCTGCAATCATCTTCAAACCATGAGTTGTTTTCATTAAAAACAACATCTCTACTAACAATAAAGCCTTTAGTACTTGGATTATACAACCTGTATCCTTTTTTATTTAGATCATACATTTCTCTACCTTAGGATCCAATTTACCTCTGATTTGTGATGGAACATGTGCATAAGCTATGCACCCAAATATTCTGCAATGATCTAGGCTAGGTCTCCTTCCATTCCAAGCTTCATCTGGTGTCATCCCATCCAATGCTTTAGATGGGAGCCTGTTGATGAGATAAGTGGCTCTAGACACAACCTCTACCCATAGATAGTTGGGTATTTTTTTTCTCATTAATCATGGACCTTGCTGCCCCACAATGGTCCTACTCCTCCTTTCTGCTACTCCATTTTGTTCTCGAGTATACCTGGTAGTGATCTCTCTTTTCATGCCTCTATCTTGGAGATATGCATCAAACTCATGGGAGAAGTATTCTCCCCCTCCATCTAACCTTAGCCTTTTCAAGGTTTTCCGTGTTTGGTTTTCAACAAGAGCAAGATATTTTTTGAAACAATTGAACACTTCATCCTTATGCTTCATAAAATATAGTATAGTCCATCTAATAAAATCATCAATGCATGATACATAGTACCTGGATCCTAAAATTGAAGAGTCTTTGCTAGGTCCCCAAACATCTGTGTGGACTAGCTCCAATAGATCATCATGAATGTAACCTTTCTTCATAAAGGGTTGACTATGAGACTTCCCAAATTGACATGCACTGCATTTATATATCATGTGTTGCTTGGATATGTTTGGAAAACCAAGCACACTCTGATCCCTGCATATTTGCTTCAAACTCCTTTCACCTATGTGAGCTAATCTTTTGTGCTACATTTCTAGTTCTGATAAATTTTGTCCTCCATAATTGAAGAGTGTTATATTTCTAGTATCTTGTAACTCAAATGTAAAGAGTCTACTTGTCTTTTCTCCTTTTGCAATCCTCTTGAACCCTTGTTGAGGATCTTCAACAAATGCTCCATTTCTGTGAACCTTACCTGCAATCCTTTTCTACCATTTGTCCAACACTTATCAAGTTCTTGGTTATGGTAGGTACATACAATACCTTGCTAAGTAGATTCATATTTCCATCTGGCGTCTTCACATTTCCAATCTTTTCAACAAGGTGCCCTGTGGCATCTCCTGTTTGTACTTCATGCTTGTTCCTTGGATCCTCCAACTCAGATAAGAATGGCACATTTCCTGTTACATGATTTGAACAACCAGAATCTATATAGAACACATGCTTATCTGCTTTACCTTGCCTCATGGTCATGTTCATCAACAAAAGTGAGTCCTCTTGTGTCTGCTCTTCAGTGTAATTGTTGTAGTCTCTTCTTCCTTTATAGCCTCCTTGGTTATTGTAGTTGTTGAAATTGTTTGATCTTCCTCTTCCATAGCTTCCTCTATTGAAGCCTCTTCCTCTCTGATTTCTAGGGTTCCTGAAACAATTCTCAGTTGTATGGTTAGTTAATCCACATGTGGCACATGGAGAGGTGCTTTGGAATCTCCCCCTACCTTGTCTACCTCCTCTGCCTCTTCCTCTTGTACCTCTACCTTTTCATGCAAAGTTAGCTTGGGAGGTACTAGCTTCATCATCAGATTTCTTGCCTTTACTATTTAAAATTTGTTCTTATCAGTGTATAGGGCAGAGGATTGATTACCTTTTGAATTGTCATTGTTCTTCACAAGCTTGGCTTCATGAGTGAATCATTGTCCCATTAGAGTATTGAAGTCAGGTACCTATATATCCATGTATAGATCCATTGTCATGGTGAAGGCTTCCCATTTATCACTTGCTTTGATTCCATTGATCACTTGTCTTACAATTTTCTCCTCTTCAATGACTTCTCCAATGCTTCCAAGTTGATCAGCTAGGTCCTTCATTTTAGTGACATAATCAGTCACATTTTGCTTGGGCATCTTTTTGAGTGTTGTGAACTCCATCCATAGTTGGTTCTTTCTTGCTCTAGTGCTTGAAGAAAAGAATGCTTCAAGTGCATTCCAGGTCTCTTGTGATGTCTTACAATTCCTACTGTGTGGAAGCAAGAAATTAGAGACTGTGTTGAGAAGATATGACATGTCCAAAGAATCCTTTGAGCACCATGTTGGTAACCTTTCCTATTCTTCTTGAGTTGGTTGCCCTTTGCTTCTGAGTATTGGCATTAACTCATCTACAGATATGTAACCATAGATATTTCTACCTTAAAGGTATGCTTCCATTCTAATAGACTAAGCAGAGTAATTACGTGCATCCAATTTTTCATTTAATGATGGGAATCCATCTCCCATGTTGAGTTGATGATAGTTCTCATACCATTGTTAGGAGATGGTTGGATATACTCCAGAGATGAGGTGGTGCTGCACAAATCCTGCTCTACACCTGCCAATGTAACTTCAAAGTACCTTAGTAGACAACTTTATCTTCCAAAATATGCATTTAGATCTATAATGTACTTTGGAGCATCACCTTCAAATAGTTATGTCAAAATAGATAACTTTTAAGATTGAAGAAGAGATAACTTTCAAGATTGAAGACTTCCAAAAACTTGCTATTTTGGGACTTGGTTCTGCTTAGTAAATCATTTAGTGCTCACTCATTGATTGCAATCGACCCAAGAGCTTTTAGAAATAACTAATTGGAGTCCTAAGCTTGCTATAGGAAGTTATTTCACTAATTTAGGATTAGTATATGATGAGAAATCACATTAAGAAGTTAGGGGTGTAATCTCAACTTTTTAGGAAGATGACAGTGAGGAGACATGGGTGCCTTGCAGAGAATTTATCTCACATTTTTCTAACTCAAATGATATGAAAATTGATAAATGAGAACTAGAAACTCTAAGCTACATATCCCAAGTTGAATCACATCAATTAGATAAGTATTCGCAGAAAACTCCTCAAAACAAGTTCAATGAAATGAACTCTTAGCATCAGACAACATTAGATACCAAATGACTTGCACAAACTCAATCAAATGTATAATATTATGAAATGTATGATACAAGGGAGATGATGTAGGATTACTCATACATATGTAGGCTTAGTGTACTGTAAGAAATTGAACTCACAACCTCTTGGTTAGCAATGTGATGAGCTAACCACTTGCCCTAAAAGCCATGGTTGAGGATTACTTCCTAATCCTCCCTCTTAGGGTGTAGTTCAACCATAACCATCTCCTACCTATCAAGTGTGTGGTTCAACCATCTCCAAACTATCACTTTATTACATGTACCCACAAGCTTGAAGCTCAATGTGTCCTTCTTCATGCTCTTCTACCCGCGACTAAAAGTCTAACTCTTTTATAGATGCGTCTTCAATTTAAATTTGAATCTGCCACCTAAAAGGTGATCCTACCTTTTAGGATTCAGTTGATTTGATACTAACTACTTGGTTGGTATGAAGTACAACTCGTAAAGTCACGAGATTCACTCTATTACTCCTTTTTACAATTGCCTTGAGTTAAACTCATGGATTTGACAAGAGGTCTTTATATGTGACTTATGATAGTCACATCCAAGCTATGAAGTAAACCTTTGATATTTGGTCAAGCATCAAGGCTTGTCAAATGTACCAACATATGTGTATGTGTGTATGTATGTGTACATATATGTGTATGTATGTATGCGTAAGTGTATGAATGTGTGTGTATGCATGTTTATAAATGTAAAGTCCTTTTTGTATACTGTTCCTTTTTTTCGCTTGATATTAAAATAATGGGAGATATTGTATGGTAGAAAGAAATAAGAGAAGGCATGACATACCCCTTGAGACATGAAAATATTTTCCCAAACAACTACATCTATAGGAATCATTTCCTCAATGAAAGGCATGTAAAATAGTTTATATTACCGCAAGTTATAATTCTCATATGTTTTATAAATGTTTTACATTTAATTTTTGTACTTTTGTTTCAGTGAATAAACACAGGCTATTGCAAAGAAGAGAGCTGAATCATGTCATATGTCATGCTTTTTTATTTTATTTAAAATACTAGTCATTAATCTTTTTAATTTGTTTCAGTGTAGCATAAGGATTATGGTCATTATCCTACAGAAAACCAAATCGAATATGCTACATATTGTGGATATGGACATATAAGTGAGCATATAAGAGATCATCCATATGATTTTGTGAGTATTATTAAATTTAATCTACTTTATTGTATGTTTATTATTTTTTATATTATTTATTTATTTACGTTTTCTATATGTAATACAAGAGTATTATGGAGAGCCCATTGTGGATGAGGGGAATAGATAGAAAGAGGAGGGAAGATATCAATCGTCATAGGGTACAAACCCCTCTACCCATGATGCCTCTTCAGATACATCAAATCATGCAGATGATCATGATGATGTGGATGATCATGATCTAGGGGTGATTTAGATGATTGAGATTATTTATGTTGGATGTATTGTATATACACATATACATTTACACACACACACACACACACACACACACACACACACATATATATATATATATATATATATATATATATATATATATATATATATATATATTCGCATATCAATTATGTTTTTAATTATGTCTATGATGTTAGTTCATAATTTTAATAATTTTAGAGTTTTTATTAAATTAATTTATTTTATTGATATATTACTGAAATGTACTAATGATTTATATTATAGTTTATATTTAACATGTGATTTATTACTTTTATTTTATAATTCATTCATATTATATGTGTGTTTGTGTGTGTATATGTTGTGTGTGTATATGTATGTATGCACATGTAGGTATGTGTGTGTGTGTATATATATATATATATATATATATATATATATATATATATATATATATATATATATATATATATATATATATATATATATATATATATATATATATATATATATATATATATATATATATATATATATGTGTGTGTGTGTGTGTGTGTGTGTGTGTATGCATGTGTATGTGCATATTTACATGTTTGTATTTGCATGTATATGTGTATGTGTATGTGCATGTGCATATGTATAAGTATGTGTATGTGTGTATGTGTGTGTATGTGTGTGTATGTGTGTGCATGTGTGTGTATGTGTATGTGTATGCATATGTGCATGCATGTGCATGTATATGTGTGTATGTGAAATAAGTGTGAGTATGTTAATATATGAAAACAAAACAATTTAAATGACATACAAACAATGAAAATTATACTTACAATAATTACCATATGTTATGCTCAGTGAACTTCTTCAATAACCTTTAATAGAGAGAGAGAGAGAGAGAGAGAGAGAGAGAGAGATCATGAAGCGATGAATTGGATCGCAATTTCTTCTGTTCACTTGAGCCTATTCGTACATGGAATAGGATCACATTTTTGGAATCCTTTACTATGTGACTTTCAGAGATGACTTCTCAAGGCATGCATGGGTGTATCCATTGAAACCAAATTCCAAAGTCTTTATGCTCTTGAAATAGTTCCGAGTTATGGCTGAAAATTTATAAACATGTAAAACGGGCACCCTCCATTCTCATCAAGGGGGAGTATATGTCTTCAAATAGTAATGCATCTTTTTTTGTGTAGGATAAAACATTAATTTCCAATGTTTTATCCTACACAACATCAATTTTTTGAGAGGAAAAGTAGGTATTTCATGGAAGTGATGAGCTGTGTGGTCAAACGTCAAGATTACCACATAATGTTTGAATTGATGCAATTATGTGTGCAACATGTGTATTTGACAAGTTTCCCACTAAAACATTGCTCTCTGTCACTCCTTACGAGGTTTGACATGGTCACAAGCCATCTATTGCACATATGCATCTTTTTGTTTGTTTGGCATATGAATTAGTAATTATGCAACAATGCAAAAAGTTGGACGATAAGCTTGTGAAATGTATTTATGTTGGGTAGAGTTCTAAAAGTAAGGGGTATCATTTGTATCATCCATCAACTCAAAGGATTCACATTAGTCAAGATGTAGTATTTGTGGAGGATGGAGTTCAATCCCTAATTTCATGTACGAAGGAGACATGAGTTAGCTCAAAATATGTGTATGATACTATGTTGCCTTTGTTCATTGATGGGAACTAAAGTGTACCTTCCAATGAGGAAATTTCTTAGCCTATGCAAGTTTCCAACGAGCATAGATATCATTATATTTTTCTTGCTGATATACATAGAGATCTAACATTGAAGAGGCTAATATTATGCCAGAATGTTAGTGTAGACTTTGAGAGATAACAAGTTAGATACATCTTTGCCACATCATACATGTTGAAGCTCTCATAGTACATTTTTTGCATCATATTCTTGTGCAATGGCCTTTTCTAGTTTTTTTTTTCTTTTTAATGAGACTATCCCTTTTGAAAAAACATATATTTCAAAAAATTGGATGGCTACTATGCAATCAAAATACCATGTTATTGTGAAGAATGGTGCTTGGTCCTTATGTGATTCGCCGTGATTCGCCCCCTGGAAAAAAGGCCATTGACACTAAATGAGTATACAAGAACGCAAGCTTGATGCTAGTATTGATCACTATAAGGTTAGATCTATTTCCAAAAGGTTATGCTCAAGAGAAGGTCATTGTTTTTATGAGAAATTAGTCCTTAAATGTCACATGCCGACCATTTGTAGCATTTCTGCACTTGTAGCTCATAATTGTTTGAATGTACATCAGCTAGACATTAAAACTACATTTCTAAATGGTGATTTACATGAAGAAGCACATGTGCTTTAGCCCCATGGTTTTGTGTAGAAAGGGCATGAAAACAAAGCATGTAGGTAAAATCAGGCATCATATGAATTAAGACAAGCACCATGTGGTTGGTGTGAGATGATAGATGCCTACTTATTAGTACATGGATTTCATAATAGTCCAACTAAAAGCACCTTTGCATGTAAACTATTCATATAATGTACTTCTCATAATTGTTTTTTATGTCGATGATATGTTGCTCATTGGTCCTAATGAGATGAATATTTTAGATTTTGTAGCTGATTTGAGTGCCTCTTTTAAATTCCAGATTTGGGCATCTCTATCACTAATTGAGCATTCACTTTATGAAAGTTGATGGTGGAATCATTTTGTGTCAAACGAGATACATTTATACTTTATTATATTGAAGATTTTAAACCTACTGGCACTCCCATGGAAACATGTTCATGATTGAATCTTCATGGTGCTCTAGATGCATTTGATACTAGTTTCTATCAACAAGGTATTGGATGCCTCTTTTATGTTCCCAATAGTTAAACATTTTCAAGTAATTAAGCATATATTTTTCTACTTATCTAGTACCCATCAACTTGGGTTGTCTTATCGCAAGGGGAATCAATATTACTAGATTTTATATGCTTTTTCTAACTCTCATTGGGTTGGTTCTTATGATAGTCATGTTTCCACAAGTGGTTTTTGCTTCATGTTTAGTAGCTCATGCATATGTTGGTTGAGCAAGAAGTAGCGTATTGTGCCACTTTTAGTTGTGAGTCTGAATATAGGGTAGCATTCACAATTCCTATTGAGTGTGTATGTTTGATATGCCTTAGGCATGATGTGGGTGTTGGTCAAAATTTTGCCACTACCATATTTACTGACAGTCAGAGTGCGTTGGTAGTTACAAGGAACCCAATGCTCCATACTCTCACCAAGCACAATGAGCCACCATACTTATGGGTAGTCATAGAACATTAGCAATGGTAAGGATCCCAATGCTCCATTCTTGCACAAGCACTATCATTATGTTAGAGAGCCACTCTCTGCTAGAGAGATCAGTTTGGCACATGTGTCCACACAATATAATGTTCTAGAAATTTTAACAAAGGCTCTGCCTCATGAGAAGTTTGAAGTTTTTTGCAAAGCTTTGGACTTACTCCCTTTTGTGGATTGCCCTTAGTTCACATTGTTTGAAACTTCATTTTACATGTGTGTCAACCCCTTGATCTTTGCATCAATCCCAAGGGGGATTTATTAGTATATTTTATTAGTGATGTGTGCGAACATAGTTAGGATAACTAGGGCCTTTTTTCCCTCTTTATGAATCTTTTTACCAATGTTTGTCATGAGATGGAGTACTACTTGGCCTTTACACTACATACCTTTCATATCTTCCTGCAATGTATGAATTTCTTTTTATAGTAATTGAGACTTTTTGTGAAGCTATTTTTCTTTATATTCTTTTTAGTGTTCCCAAAAGATCATTTTCCCTTTGCATTGGTTGAGAATGCGATATTAATAGATCCTTGATGGTTCTTAAATTTCACATTTTCTTTTATGATATTGTAAAAAGCTCCTCAAAAGTGAGTGTTCTAACTTGAGTGTCTAGAACTATCACTAATCCATTATAAAGAGATGAAGAGAAAAATAAGAAAAAGAGACACAAGACCCTATCCTGTAAAGCTCTGTGGGACCTGCAATGTCCATGCAGCACTTGACAAATGAGACTAGCTAGCTCTCACATGTCCTACAAGTGCATATAGTGGTGGTTTGACACACACACACAAAATTATCAAACCGAGAGTATGACCTAGCCAAGTACATAGAAGCATGTGCTCCACATGATGGTTAATGCACAAATAGGTTAAATAAGTGCATACAAGGATTATTTCTACCCCAAAAAATACCATCTACACACAGGTATGTGTTACGATAATTGATGCAACAATAGACAAAAACAAAGGTTTTTGCCTAGCTCCGATGCCCGAATATAGTCAATAATAGGTTTCTTTGAAGCTCTTGACATGATGCATCTATTGAAAATTAAACACAAAGTGAAATTTCTATGCAAGTTATGACCAAAAAAAGAAAGTATTGGGAATCATCTACCTTCACCTAATGACTCCCTATGCTTCACATGCATGATAATGGTGAGAAAAGGTGGAGAAGGGGTAGAAAAGATATCCAAGCATACATTACATGCCATAAACACACACACCGACCTCACAAAGAGAGAAAGATCAAGGAGTATTGAGAGAGTTAGTCCCTTTGCAAAATGGAACAAAGTCTTTAAAAAGGAATCACCATGTGACTTGTATAGATGTGCCCTTATTTTGGTCCTTTCAGACAAGTTGACTAACACTTCTAGAAATTCTTGAAGAAACTAATATTTTACAAGGATTTTGATTAGGGAATATGCAACTAGAGGGCTCTACTAGTGTATTTACAAATCTTCAATGCACTCATGGACTTGATGAAAAAAGAAAAATAGGCAATTTCTTGAAAAAAAGTGTAGGCCCTTGCTATTCTTCTCTTCTATTCTTCCATTGTTTACTTCTTAGCCTCTAACTCTACGCAAAACTCTTCTCCTTTCAGTCTCTATCATACCAAATAGGCTTTAGTCAAGCTTGCTTGACATGCCACCACAAGAAGGGCTTTCTTCACCATTGCTCCTTCCAACTCCTAGTGTTTCAATGGTTTCCTACTCTCTCTCACTCTTGATCTCCACTCTTTGAGATTGTAATAGTTGTTCTAACAACTATTCACTAAGAATCTTAAAACAATGCTTCTCTATATGAGCATATTCATATTCTTTGTCTGCTTCTAATAGTTCTTGGTGGGTATCCATGGAACTTTGCATCATATGTTTTACTATTGGCCTCAGTTTTTTTTTACATCCATATTCAACCAGGTTGTAGGAAATATAGGTGGCTCTTATGTACTTTTTTGTTTCCCTTGAACTGTATGAATGGTTGTTTTATGTGAATATGTAGTTCTTTTTTCCTCTCCTTGTGCATTGACTTCTTTAGTGATGCTTCCCATAGTGCAAGTGTTAGCAATAGTGTCTTGAGCCAAAACCCTAATTGGTATTTTTGGTTCTTCAGATTGTTTTGCATTCTCTTCCTCCACATGAGTATGCCAAGTGTCTAAAGACATTCTATGATCCTCTTGAGTACTTTTTGTTGCATTGAAATGAATAGTAAGGTCCATACATGGCCATGATGTTCGTAGTACATCTTCTTCTTCTTTTTTTTCTTCTTCTTCTTCTTCTTCTTCTTCTTCTTCTTCTTCTTCTTCTTCTTTTTGCTTACCTAATGGTTCTTGCTCATCATTCCTATGATCTAATTCCTCCCATTGTCCATCCTCATTGTCATGATTTTGTAAATTTGCATTCAACAAGGATTTTTCTTCATCATCTGGTGATCCTTAGTATGAGCTTGAATCCTCCAGCTCAATTCTACATAGTGAGATAACCTTGAAATATTTTTCCGTATCTTTTTTTGCCTCTTGATTCACTTGTTTTTCTATAGTGATGCCCTTGAATAGTTAAGTTTACCTATCCTTTGGTATATGCACTTTTTGCTTGCAAATCTTTTGCTAACTCATCTTCTGTAATAAGAGGTGGTTGAGCCAAATTTTAGATTGGCAAATGGTGTGCTCTCTTTGTAGATGATGTAGCTACCACTTCATCATATTCCCTAGCCCTTTTTGACCTCTCATTCATGGCATAACACTTGTGCCATCCTCTGATGTACTTATTTTTCTTATTTTCTTTGGGATGAAGGTAAACTTCACATACTTGTCCATTTCTAAAGTCATTGGCATCAACTATAATTTGCTTCCAATTATCAAGGCATGATAAATTAATATCATTAAAGTAGTGCCTCCATTAAGAAATTTCTTGATTTCCCACTACTTTTAGCCTCAAAAAATCTCTCTTAAAAATATGGCATGAGTTTAAGTTGATTCCCAACTTGTTTTATCGAATGGGATGGAAATTGTACTACTATCTTTTGTGGTTCCATGTACCTCTTCATACTAGGGAAACAAAAATGTTGGTGCACTAATCATACTTCCTTCTCTAAATCAAGTCTATTGATGTCTGCAAGATTTTTCTTCTTTGCATTGTGGTCTTCCTCTTTAAGGCCCACTCCATCTTTGATCCATCCACATGCATCTTTAATTAGTTCTTGAGTAAATTGGATGGCTTTCAATCTTCCCTTTAAGTTTGTTATTGTGGCTTTAGGCATGGATGGATGTTGTGTTCATGAGTTGTGCACATCTTTCAAAACCAAAGTTGTAAATAGGCAACCAAAGGTAAGCATCATTTCCATATTTCACGAGGCATTGGCAAGTTATGCGATATATGAAGATCTTGACTTATCTCTAGAAGTTGGTGATCCCAATCCATTATCCAAATGGTCACAAGGAAAAGATTCTCGTCATCCGACTGTGGATGCTCGACCGTACTCATGCTAGGTTTCGTGTCCAACCTTTTGAAGACTGCTCTCCAAAAGTGGCTAGTAAATTTCCTATCCTGGTCCAAAACTATGTCTAAAGGAAGACCATATAAGCGGTATAGGTTCTCAACAAAGATTCTAACCAACTCTGGTGTCTTCACTGTAGTACGTGTCAGAATAAACCTAGCCATTTTGGTTAACCAATCCACAATTACCCAGACTGAGTCATGCCCTCTCTGTGTCTTAGGTAATCCGACTATAAAGTCCATGGAGATACTCTCCCACTTCCCATTAGGAATATCCAATGGGTGGAGTAGTCCTCCAATCCTCAATCTCTCAGCTTTATTGACTTGGCATTTATTGCACTTAAGCACATACTCTAGGACGTCCTTATGAAGTCCAGGCCAATAAAATTGCCTCTTAACAAGATCATAAGTCTTGTTAACTCCTGGGTGTCCCACACTAGGTGTGTCATGACACTCATACAAAATATGCTGTCTCATCTCAATATCTCTAGGACACACACCTTACCTTTATATAACATATATCCATCATGGACATTGTAGTTCTTCCACTTGAATCCTTCTTGAGTACCCGTCAATACTCCATCCTTACTGGAAACTCGTATATCACGATCCCCATTGTCAATGGCTTCCCAAATCTCAGAATATGCAGGATCAAGCCTACATTTCCCTCTAAGGGACTCAAGTAGCTCACAAGTGATCTGAGTAAAACTCAGTCCATTGAGCATAGGAATGCGGCTAAGTGAATCAACCACTACATTAAACTTTCCCCTCCTATACCTAAGCTCATGATCAAAATCCTGAAGGGTCTCTGCCCATTGGGCCTTACGACCTTTAAGGTCTGTTTGATTAGAGAGCCACTTAATGCTCTCTTGATCAAACACTATCGTGACTTTGGCACCATATAAATAATGATGCCACTTCTTCAAAGCATGGACAATTGCATACAACTCCTTCTCATAGACAGAGTAATTCTTTTGAGCCGGTTCTAGTTTCTTACTCTCAAAAGCTACTGGTTGACCATCCTGTACTAAAACTGATCCTATGGCAAAGTCACTCGCGTCAGTCTCAACCACAAATGGTTTGTTGAGATCTGCTATATGTAAAAGTGGAGATGTAGCAATTGCTACTTTCAACTTCTTCATACTTTGCTTCTGTTCGTCTCCCCAATGAAAGGCTTTCCCTTTCCCTTTAAGTTGTTCCGTCATTGGGACAACAATCTTGGCATAGTTCTTAATGGATCTTCGATAGAAACCTGATAAACCTAGGAAGATCTGCAGCTCTTCCAGGTTCCTTGGATGTGGCCATTCCATAATAGCCCTTACTTTTTCAAGATCCATCTGGATTCCATCCAAGGAGACTATGTGCCCAAGGTATCTAACCTCTTTTTTGAAAAATTCACACTCTAAATCCTTAGCAAAGAGTGAATTTTGCCTTAGCTCTGATACCAATGTTAGTCTGTTGGCTTTCCCATGAATCCCCTCATTTTGCACACACCTCGAGATTGTTGATGCGAAGACAAACACACGGAGTTTTTTCGATATCTGTTGCCCAACCGCATGGTCCCTTTATTATTTAATTCCTCTCTAAAAATCCTCAATGAGTATGACTCATGGTCCCTCACATGAGTGCCACTTGGCACTCAAGTGAGTACCTTACTCTAAGAGGCTAAGAGGTGGTTCACACCTCTTACTAAGAACCATGAGTAATGCTCCATGTGACAGCTTTCATGAGAATAATATTTGTCTAGGAGAGAGATGCTGGATTGGGAACCAACTTCAATAGGATGAGACTCCTCTTTATGACCTAATTCATGAACAACAACATTTGACACATTAGGGTTTTCATTTTTGTGTCTAGTGAGAGGTTTTTCCTCAAGAGGATTAAACATTTCTCTATGTCCTATCTTTATGGCAATAGATCCTTGAGCCATGTTTAATGGGACGTCATATCTGTGCATCTATTCCTCTCTTTGGATGAGCTCTTGAAGTAGATCGAAGTCTTCACTAACAATTTATGTTGCATGGTATTATTTCTTAGTTGTAAAGATAAGGTTACTTCTCCTAAGCATTTGATATGATTGCCTACTATTCCAATCATGTTTGCCTCTGTTGGATTGATTGGAATCTTTATTTTTCTCACTAAGGAAGCACAAACATTGCTTTGGGCTACTCCTATGTCAATTAAAGAGTCCACTAAGTGATATTCTTCCTTTCCAATCCCTAGGTTCAAGTAGGGTTGTGTTGGCAGATTGCGCACTATCTTGATCTTTGTAGTGTTGTAGTTGGCTATGGGAATTCTCTTTAGGGCTTCTTATCTAGCTTCCTCTCGAATTCTTTCTTCCTCTTTCTTATGGTTTTGTGCTCCTAAGAGCCTAGTTAAGATCCTTTCTATGAGAGGTTCAATATATCTCTTTACTCAACCTTCACTTATATAATTTGGTAGAATATCTCCATCCAATGTAACTAGGTTGATAGCTGCACTTGAAGAAATTATAGTGATGATTAAAGGACCATAACATCTTTTTTGGAGTTTCTTTAAATGCTTCTTCAAAGTGTACACTAGGACGAAATCTCCAACATGAAGAACATTTTCCTTAATATGAGTGTCATAATAGGCTTTTTGCCTCCTTTTGGTCGCATAGATACCTACTACTACCTATTATCTGGTTTCCTATAACTTCTCTATTTGATCCAATTGTTTGGACAAATCATGGACTATCCACTCATACTTTTTTGTTACTTGACGAGTAGGAATGAAGAAGTCAATTTAAAGAATTTCATTCTGTCCATATACCACATTAAAAGGAGTTAGTTCCTATGGTGGTCTTATATGCCACTCTGAAAGCCCGAATTGCATGGTGCGGTTGTTCATCCCAATCTGATCTACCATTATTGACCCTTATTCAAGATAGTGCATAAAATCTTATTTGAGCTCTTTTCTTGTCCATTGGCTTGTGGGTGATAGGGTTTGGATTATTTATGAATCATCAAGAACTCGTTCATGAGGGATTCAATTACTTCATTTATGAAGTGTGTACCTCTATAACTGACTATCACAATAGGTCGTCCAAATCTAGTAAAAATGTGTTCAAATAGGAACTTAGCCATAGTTTCAGCATCACTTTTCTTTGTGGCCTTGGCTTCTACCCACTTTGTCAAGAAGTCAGTAGCCACTATGATGTATTCAGCATGAGATCCTCTTATTGGGGAACTAATTGGTCCAATAAACTCTATTCCCCATCTTGAGAAAGCTCTCATGCAGACCATCAATCTTAAAGGCATATCATCTCTCCTAAGTGGGTATTTAGTTCGTTGACATACATTGCAACTTCTATTATACGTTTTTGCATCCCTATTAAGAGTTGAAAACCAAGCCTACAAAGGGAATCATCTTTATAGTCTTGTCAATTGAGAAATGACCTCCAGCTGTTCTTGCATGTGCCTTTTCCAAGACTGCTTTGTGAACACATATTCGTAGTTGATTATCATTTCCTTGTTTGAAAGTTATTTTCCAATTATGACATAGTCTTTACTCTACACTTCAAGGGCTCATTTTCTAGCTAGGCTTCCTCCTTCTGGGTATATTCCTGATTTCAAGGACTCAATCATTGGTTTACTTTACTAAGGTGCTATTATGGAATCACTCATGGAGGGGTGTTCTTCTGGTGAAGATACTTGGCATACATTATAGCTAAACACATAATCATGTACTTCTTTCTGCATGTCTGGCCAATAGAATCCTAACTGTTATAATTATTGGGTAGTTCCATTTATTCCTTTATGAATTTTCCAATGGTTTATGTGATCTTGATGAATCAGCTTAGCTCCATCCTCTACGCATCTCAATAGGACTCGATTTGAATCTTTGAAATACAAACTACCTACCCGTTTGTGAAAGTTTCTATTTTTGCAAAGTTCTTTACCCTTTTTAGGGTTGATTTGATCTGAGCGTCTTCTTGGGAAGTATTGTGATGGATCTTAATGCCTAGGAGATACTATTTGGCAAGGTTTCCTCTTCATGATTTTAGATATTTCTCTAGTGTCTGAGGGTCTTCTTGGGAAGTATTGTGATGGATCTTAATGCCTAGGATATACTATTTGGCAAGGTTTGCTCTTCATGATTTTAGATATTTCTAGTGATACGGGGCTTATGCTTTCTAAACAATTTAGGGCAAGCGAATAAGTCTTTTCCCTTCACACATTGAAAAGGTTATGAAGTGGGCTCGACATGGGCTTGAGTGAGGGTTGACTTGATTGGCGTTGTGCAAACATGATGGTTATCATTGTGTAAATGTACTCTTCCAAGGTGATCATGTGGTTTTCCACCTGGTCTTACAAATGGCCTCCAACAGCACTTATTCGAATTTCCATGGATAGAAAGGAAGGAAGAAGACCATTTCACTTTTCGTACATTGACTCCTCCGGTATACATTGTAAGATCCAAGCCTTTATTCATAGTTTCCCTCCCGCTTTTCCGCACCTCTTTTGAGAAGTATCTTTTTTTTTTTCTAGGTTGTAGGAAAGGTATCCGAAGACTTAATTCACATAACGGAAAATGTGAGGAGCAATCTAGACCTCAAGGAAGTATATTCTGGGGTTTCGGAAGATGGTAGAAGATTTCATGGTTATTTCAAGAATTTTAGATTTTGAAAGTGTGAAAGAGTGCAAGTAATATACAAAAAAGGCAAAGAAGTACTAGAAAAAGTTATTTGAAATGAAGATAAAGAATGAAAATTAAAGGAAGCTGTTGAAGTTATACTCAAGGTATCAACAAAGGGAGAAAACTAGGGATATACCCTAAAAGCTAATTAATTATCCTTAGGTTTAGTATTTAATGTAGCATTCAAAGAAAAGTAACCGTGTAATGCAAAGAAACATATCAAATAGGGACCATGGATATGTACATTGTGGGGGTAATGAAGAAGAAAACATGCATATTAAAGGGTATTATAAGGCTGATGATGGGGAAGTTTTTGGTGAATTTGAGGCTAGGGTCAAAAAAGGAAATCTACGCACCGTTAAGGTTAAATAATAATTATCAGATTTAATAAATCAATTGTAAAGTCATGCGAATCCGTTTTTCATACGGATACAAGGTTCTCTTTCCCACTATGAACTTTGGAGAATTAAAAATCGATCAAATATGCAAAATCTGTAAAAGAAAACCAAGCAAGATTATGGAGTAGATTTCATGCACATAAAGACATCGATAGACTCGTGGAAACCCATATCACTAGAGATAATTTCGGGACAAAAGTTGTTGAACCTCGTTTCTTGATGGGTGTCATATGGAATATTGAGCTTACGGTGGAGTCCTTATTCCCTTCCAAAAAAGAGAAGACTTTGATATGTACGAAGAGAGGAAGGTTGGCCCAACCCTACTCTTCCTTGCTTGTATTAATTAAAAAAACAACTATACAATTAAAAAAACAACTATACAAAAGAAGGGGCTTAATTCCTACAAGATCCACCTTATCCCACAAAATAGGGGCATACCACTTATATAGTTTGAAGGCGGTCGAGCATTTGAATGAGAGTTACAAGGGAAGTGTAAGCTATCATCACTACATACAAATCATGCTAATTATCTTTACATCCCCTAATCAAGCCGATATGGGAAAAGTGGTTTACAAGGTAGCTAAGGCCATCAATGGTAATAGCAAAAATTAAAAGGGCCAAGGGATAGTCTTGCCCAATCAAAAACTTTATTTTGATTGGTTTGGGTAGCTGACCATTAATAATAATCCGAGCTTTGACATTACCCCAAAGATTCAAGTTTATCCTCATAAATTTTAGACATCAACCCAAATCTTTCAAGGATTGAAGAGTATAGTCCTAGTCGAGCCTATCATGGGCTTTGTCAAAAATGATTTTGAGAAAGATAATATCTTGTTGGGGTTCCTTCGCATAATATCTAAGCCCTCCCAAACATCTTTGATGGCCTCAAGGATAGACCTACCCTTTATAAAACCTTGTTTGTCAATATTGATCCAAGATTTAAGGTGTAAAGAAAATGCAAATGGCGAGGACCTTTGCATAAATCTTGTATCTAGTTTGCAACATTGTGATAGGACTCTCTTGTTTTTTATTCTATTTTTACTATATTCTTTGTGAACTAATTCTCCAGTGTGCTAAATTGCATAGCCTCTTGCCAAACCATATGCAAAGGGGTCACCAACACATTTTTCAAGGCCTTGAAGAACTCGTTGGTGAGACCATCCAAACCAGGGATTTCACTATTAGGAAGGGAATCAATAGCTTCTAGAATTTTCAAATTGGAGATGGGGGAATCCAACAAAGGAAACAAACTTCCAGGGATGATTTTAGACCTAACTCCAGAGATAGCCACCGTGTACTCCATCATCTTTGGAGAAAGAGGCGAGTTTACACCCAAAATTTGAATGGGGTGGTTAACAATAAATTCAATGTTTTCCTTGGCCGCTTTTCATTCCACACGATTGTTGTTTATCATTGTGAGGAATGGAATCCTTCTCTTGCTTTTTCTTGAGTATTCTACACATTTCTTTGGTAGGTTTGTCTACTTTTCCTGCCTACTACTCCTTAAAGTACATCCATAGGTTTTTCCTTTGAGCTTCCTCTTCATATCTCAGCATACATTGGATCTTGTTGAGCCCATTTTGGTGGTAGGAGTGGCCGAAATTGATTTTCGTTTGGAGCCATTGGAGCCTAAGTTAGATCTTTTCCATTATCGCTATACGGATGTTTTGGACATTCTTTTGGGTATCAATTAGAATCTTTTGGGTTTTCTTAACCTCGATAATCCAACACCTCGTTTGAGAGGAATGGTTAGTGAAGGAAGGATTGGTTTCAGGGTAAGGCGATCTACTATCTCACGGATGGGAGGGAGAAAGATGTAGGATTAGTGTGAAACCAAGGGGCTTTCTCAAGTGGGATGGATGCTTGAAGGCAAGTAATATGGGATAGTGTTTAGACAACCAATTCCAAAATCTGGGTTAGGGAAGAGAGGCCCATCTTGTCAATGATCTTTTGTGACACATAACTTCTATCCAATCTCACTTTTTGAAGATTCGACTCTGCTCCTGGGTTAGTCCAAGAGAAGCCATTAACATCTTTGAGCTCTGCCTGGTCATGATGAAGCTTAGCCTGGTCCTAAATGACTTTCTGGAGTCTGTCTATAACATGCCCTCTTTGTTCCCACTTGTGAGAATGCACTTTGACCACATTGAATTCCCCACAAAGGATCAGATCCATCAAGAGATCATCCAACGCTTTCCATGTGGCAATTCTATCAGTGTTGAGATTTAGTGCATACACCAAAGCAATGGAGAACTCCATGGGATCTTTAAATGAAGAAGCCATTGAATGATGGTTAATGTCTATGTGGGTGTCTGCAAGGTATTGTGCCCATTTGTGCTTGACACCAATAACCGCTCCACCAGAACCCTGCTGGTGAGACGTGAATGACCATTCATGGGACATACACATGCGATTGAGCCTCACCAAGAGTTCATCCACACTGATTTTGATCTTTTGGAGACACATGAAATCTAGATTCATGCTTTTATCTTTAAGCCATTGAGCAAATACCATGCCTCTAGAGGGATCTGTTACTCCCCGTATATATAGAATGAAACAACAATCATTTTCGATGGTTTTAACCTCTACAAAATGGTATGGTCTTGTCCCACTTTTTCTCATATCTCTCCTCATTTTCTACCCTTAGAGGTAGGGGTGTCCTACCACATTATCTTACCCTTCAAAGGCTTTTCCAGGGGACAATCATAATATTTCTCCCTTTATGATGGATCTTAGTTGTGGGGGAGTCCGAGACCCTTCATGGATCATGGATCCAATGATCGAACTTTCACTATCTCTATTATCTTCTTTATTTGTGGAGAATCCTTCTTCGTTGCTCATGTTGTGCCCCTCTAAGTTCTCTTCTTTATTAGAGTGGTCTTGAGGTATTTTCTCGTCTTCATTTGACGTCAGCAATTGATTCATTCCGTTAGGGTAGTCCAATAGAATAAACTCTTTTCCAAGTTACAAAAGATATTTTTCATTTGAACTGTACTCGGCATACCATTCACACACCCTCCGTTGGGACTTCTTTTTCTTTTGTTTTTATCTTCAATGAATCCTTCCTAGTCTGGGTCTGCTAGAGTGGTTGAAATTTACAACTAGGCTTGAAAGACTCAAGCTTGACACTAGAAAACAGGTCCCAATTCCAATGTCTCTTGAAGGAAGAGTTCTCCAAGGAATAATATAAGCCAAGGAAAGTGCATTTCGGTACAATTATCACATATAACTAGAGGGAGACGTATTAATGAATAGAGCGAGATTTGTCACACTTATTGTTTAGTTGGTTCGACTTAAGTTCCAATGGTTGGTTTTTTATAACATTTTCATTATCGAAATTGCTTATACGTAGCTAAATGACTATGATAATCCCTCTAAAGTTTCCATTTCACTCACATAAGGTAGTAAGTTGTATGTTTTAGTGCATACTTTTAAGACCCCCATCATAAAAGCAAATTTCTTCCACATGCCTTCACTAAAAGGAATATGTATATAGAACAAATTACAGATTCTGAAGTTCAAACTCTTTGCAATTTCGGGCTTGTATGATCCACTGGGAACTTTCATGATGTGACATGGAGCTTGTTTTGACGCAAAATCTTAAAAAATATATATATACCCTTACCAAAAGTCTTTTAAGCATTGAAGTAGAATAGAATGTAGATGCATTATGTGGAAATTGTTATTATTCTAAGTGGTTTTATTCTTACTTTAGTTCAATAAACCACTAAAGCACATGAAGATGGGGACATATTGGCTTGCCATATGAAACCAAAAATGATACCAGAATTGAAAATGGACAAAAAAAATATCAAATGAGAAGTATTCAAGATCTGAGATGTTAATTGGTTGTTTTTATTCTCATTACATCCAAAATAGCCTGTTTGAATCCTTTCCTTTTATTTTAAGGGACGTTCCACGGAGATCTATTCTCCCTTGCATGAAGAAATAGAGAGAAAAACTATACAAATGAGGGGGCATACTCCCTAAGGGACCCCCCTATCCCACAAACAAAGCATAAGACATTTTGAAGGCGAAACAACACTCACGGGCTAAAGGTGGCAAGAGATCTAGGTTTGAGAGCAAGCTAGGCAGCAATAACTATGGATCATTACAAAATCATTAGAATGAGTTAAAAATAAGGATTATAACTTTTAGTCCTCCTCGTGGGGAGCCCATTTGCACTTGATCTTGATGTTCTCCAAAACAAACACCCTATGGTGTCTAAAAGGGAGAGGATTTCTTGCAATTAAGAATTCCTCTACCTAGGCTAACTAATTTCTCAATTGACCACTCTTTTGGAGGGTTTTCAGAGTTATCGTTGCATCTTTCTCTCCAGATCTTCCAAAGAGCTTCAAAATCTCTCCTTATCGCATTGCACAAGGCAGTAGATCAACCCATCACTTCTCCAAGTAATGCAAAAAGGGAAGAATAAAAGAGTGAATAAATAAATACCCTTTTGTAATATAAAGTTACTACGTCTATCATAAGTTTAAGTAATTATCAAAGCTACCTAGCAAGAACTAAATCCTCTAGCAAAACCACTAAAGGTAAGAGAGAGCATGTATCAACCCATATATATACCTATGAGCCAAGGGGGTGCATGTCCTTAGGCAAGTGTCTCTCATGTGGATACTTTCCCAAGGGTCATCATTTGCCTTCTAATATCCCAAAGGCTATCACATGCCTTCTAATTCAAATGAGGATTCTTCTTTCACATACACCCCAAGTTGGCACTTAGAGAATCTTTTCCCCACGACTAAGGTTCCTACATGTTAGGATATATCAAGCTTAAGGAATTGGGAGCTCATATGAATAAATACCCCAAGGGCTAAAGCCAAGGTTTCAACCCAAAGGTTCAAGCATATGCCAAGGGAAAATCAAAGGCTAAACCAAGGGAAATATTCATCATATTCTAGTATTTAGAATCCATATATTTAGCCTTCCATACCCATGAAAAACCAAGGGAAATATTAATCATATTCTAATCTTTAGAATCCATATACCATGAATTATACAACATTATTCCCCCCTTAAATAGTTAATACATTTAGGTAGTGATGTGTGTGAACACTCTAGGACCGTCGGGGCACTTTTTTCCATCTTTAGGAGGTTTTCTCCCTCGGCTTGTATATACGCCTATTGCCCTAATGGGCTACTTATCTTTGTACATTCTAGTGGTAATACACTCAATATTGTGTGTTGTGCTCCAAGCTTCTTCTTCTTCCTTGTGTTGTTTGCATGCTTCTACAGACCTCGAACTCCAACAATTGGTATCAGAGTGGGTTGTCATTTCTAGGGTGTCATCGACACTCCTCTAGTCACAATCTCATAATTGCACGAAATTTGGTGAGCATACTTAGGTTGATTAGGAGATCAAAATATTTTTGTTTTGTGGTGCCGAAATCACGATATAATCTTGTTTTTCCTTTGAATGCACTATCACAGCACTTTTGTGGGCTATTTTGTCTTTTTGTGCCAAAGATATATACAGGTTTCAGTTCGCCAGTATAAACTTCTCGAAGTCTGCTACAAGTTTAGCAGAACTTATCAGGGTAGTTGTGTTCAACTTTTCCAGATACAATCATTTTTTTGCATCAGGGTATTTTAGTCAATGGCCATAGCTGAAAGTAGCGATGTATTTCGTATGTTGGGTGTTGAGGATAAGTTGGATGGTACGAATTACCCATTGTGGACTTATATGATGCATCATGTATTGGTCACAAAAGGACTATGGAGTATTGTGCAAGCTGTTGAAAAATATCCTATTACACCTACAGATGGTGTTGAAGATGTTGATATTCTTCAGATTCCTCTTTGTGTTGCGGTTCATGCTACACCTACTGTAGAGCAAATTCGTTGGGATGGTAGAGATGCTCAGGCATATGCATTGATAGCCTTGTCTATCAAACGTTCCATTATTCCTCACATTCGCTCTTGTACAAAAACTAAGGATGCTTGGGATACACTTACCACATTGTACCAGGTTCGGAATGAGGCTCATGTTGCTTACCTCTGAAAATAGTTGGAGAGTGAGCATATGAATGAAGATGACTATATGGACAATTTTCTAACAAATATCAAAGATGTGAAGGAACAATTAACTTCTGCTGATGAAGTTTTGCCTAACAATTCACTTGTGCAGACTGTTCTGGATGTTCTTCCCAATTCATACCAGATTTTTGCTTCTACTCTTCATTTGATGATGAAAGGCAATCCAAATGCCTTAATATTTGAGGAGTTAGTCTCTGTTCTATTGCAAGAAGATGAGTCTAGATAGAACAGTTCCATTATGCATGTTGCAGATCAAGCTTTCTTGGCTAGTCAGAAGGGCAAAGCTGAATGGAGCTCTTCCACTAGTAAACAAAAATCTGCTAATTTTCCACAGTCAAAGAAGGATGACAGAGATGACAAGAAAACAAAAAAGCAAAAATTGTTTTGCAAATACGATAAAGAAAATGATCATGTCATAAAGAGTTGTCTAAAACTAGTTGCTAAAGAGGTAAAGAAAAAAGAGGCCGGAATGGTTGTTGCAAAGCCCTCTACACCAAAAATAGAGTCTACTAATCTAGTGTAGAATGAAGAATGGGCATTTACCACTGTTTGCAGTTTTGACCCATCTTCTCCTGAATAGTGTATGACTGCAGTAGACTTAGATGTTTGGTACTTTGGTAGTGGGGCAACCAAACATATTACCTCGTAGCATAGTTTCTTCACTTCATTCGAGCCTTCCCCTATAGGGAATATTATCACATGCGCCAACAACTCCTCTTATCTTTTCATGGGAGTTGGTAAGATCATTCTGACTATTGCTGATAGTAGCTCTTTTACATTTTCATATGCTTTATTTGTGCTAGGGATCAAGAAGAATATGCCATCAGTTTTAGCTTTAGCCAAGATTGGCTTGGTTGTGAAATTTGTTGATGACAGATGTACAGTTCATGATCTGTCAAATGGTGACATGATTATTGCTTCTGGCATTTGATGTCATGGGCTGTATAAACTCATAGACTATGAAAAAAATTGGGAATGATTCAGCATGTGCAGTACATGATTCTCAAGCTATGTGAGATGCAAAGCTTTGGCATGCACGCTTTGGGCATCTGAATTTTGGTTGTCAAACTATGAGACTTGCAATGAAGCATGTACCTAAGAGAATGCCCACCAATTTATTCTTAGATATATTTACATCATAGAGAAAAAAAATGCTCTCCTTTTTGAGTGCATGAAAAGTAATAAAAGAGTGGGTGCAAAACTCACAACCATATTAAACTCTCCCATGAGTAAGAAGTTGTCACCATGAAACGCCTCACTATAATAAGTAATGCCATTCATTATTCTGAATGCGTTTGCGCATATAGACATTCAAATCCACAACTATCCTTGCTAATGAATATAAATAATAAGAAGTATTCCCATATGTATCGTGACGTACCAATTTAATTTAATAGGTATGTCTTTCTTGAATATAAACAAACACCCTTACTATTTACATTGTTGGCCACTACACATAATCCTATAGTTCGTAGTGGAAGGAAGACTTCCTCTACAATCATGCTTTCTTTTATGTTCTTGAATAGCCACTACTTCCAATTGATGTTTGACAATCCAACGCCCGGATATCCATGAGTCACCCTTCCTCACCTATCCCATGAAATTTACCTCATGTCCATCCCCGTCAAAGCAGGAGCAATGCCTTGTTGGACTATATCCATAATATCTAAAATACCATTCTCAAAGTTATTCAAACGCAAAGAATGTGATCTAGATGTCGTCAAAAGGGAGAAATTTGCTTCATCCCCGTGACAGGTTCAACAACCCGATTTGAACTTACTCAAGCTTACTCTTCTTATCCCTAATAAAAGACTTATTATATGTCACCATTGTAAAGCCATCATGATCTAGCACCTAATTAACTTGTTCACCTTTCCCAACGGTTCTCCTCTTGATTATTTGGAGGTGTTTCCCATGCAGAGTCCTCCCTAATAATAACTCCTTGAGCCTTCCCTAGATCATGAGAAATGGGGTAAGTATGAATGTGCATTGCGTTACCATTTATGTCGGCATTCATTCCAAGAGAAAGATTCGAGCTCTTTTCATGATTAAGAACATTATTTTCACATATATCTAGTTCAATTGGTCTTATAACATTCATAGCACATATATTTTATTCCTTATTGTGCCTAAAATTGCTCTAAAACACTAGTATCCTCCCTCTTTGACAAGAGAGGTTCAATCTAACACTTCAACCTTCAAAGTTGGGCGCTTCTTAGAATATTGCCTGAAAATATCGCCCCACTTCAAATAGATAACAATGCCCCAAATTAGTGAGACTTCCCCACTTCAAATGGATAACAATGCGTCCAACTTGAGATTGAGTAATCCGAAGTGTTTGTAAAAGTGTTCAAGAGGTGTTCCACATAGTACACAATTTATTTTTGTTAGGTGTTGATATTAATGATGTGCGCAAGAACTTCCTTAGACTTTTGGAAATGTACCCAATAGTTGGCCATAAGAAGGAGGGAAGATCGGGGAACTCAACCTGTATATATGTCACATATAAAGTAGCTCCTCCTCCATTGCTCTAACGGTTTTCCAACCAAAAACATGGGCTTGTTGCTTACGAAAATGGTCTTGTCTTTCACCTCCTTGAATATGACATCTACCATTGAATAACAATAGCCAACATATGTTGCTTGTGCTACTTCAATGTAAAGTCTGATCCTCGCTCTAAAGAAAAAGATGATCCCTCTTTATGAGAAGGTAAGAGTAACATCCCATACTAAGGATGGGTCTAGATCAACAAACAACTCCTAAGTCTCACCTTTCATCAAAGTTCATCACCAATACCTCTAATTAAATATGCTTTGATTGCTAAGTTCTATTTCATATATGTTCTAAACTTTGTTTTGGCAACAAAGCTGCACGTAGTATCCCCACTCTTCACCATCGCTCATGTATCCAAATGCTACAGTACCCACACAAAAGCTATTGTTGCATGAATGATATATACTACTTCACCAGCTTCCAAGTACCCTCTACTACAAAAGTAGAAAAGTAATTGCATGCATTATTGCATGAGATTGATTTTTCCACACCATATAAGTAATTGCATGCATTCTTGCACGAGTTTGATTTTTCCACACCATATTGAGAGGTATGCACGCTTGAATCTTTGATGCACATGATCTAACACCTCTGTTTTAACCCATTTGTCACTTTTAGTGCTCATTTCCATTGATGGTGCAATCAAGCTAGGGTTTACAAAAACAAAGAATGTCAAGTTATTAGTTACTGTTGTTTTCCAAAACATACATACACATACATATATATGTGTATATATATATATACACGCACACATATGTGTGTATACGTATATATACACATACGTGTGTATGCGCTGTTTTTGGAAACGTTTCATTGATACAATGAAAAAGTACAATCAGGACGATGGCCGATATTTACAAAGCTCTCAGAAGCCCACTAAAACACTGTAAGTGTAATGAGGATTATGGTTGATCGGAATGGCCCCTATTTGGAAGAATCTAAAAGTAGTTGTTCTCTTATTATTTTTTTGTGCATTATAGTCATAGTCATGGAAATTATTCTTTTTTTGTCAAATATCATGGTATTTGGTGATTTCCAAATACCATGATATTTGGAAATCACCAAAACAAAGTCGATTTCACATCCACTTTTCCGTAGAATCAATGCAAGAATAGAACCAGAAAGTAATATTGAAAGGTTGAAACCCTAGAAGACTCGATTGCAACCTAAATCTCAAAATTCATCCCACCATATCTTAACATACGCACATACACAAAACAGATGTTACAATGATTTTCTGTTGATCTCCGTGACTAGGACATAAAAAGGAGCCTTTCGAATATCGTGTAAGAAAGCTTCTCGTCCTTAGCCCACCGACTGAAGTTCTCCATAGATATGGTATACCTTAACTGGTTTTGATTACATGTGGCTGCAATATCTTTTGGAGTGCATAGCATCACCCAATATGTATTGTAAACTTTCTAGCATTCTTTGGCACCTCTAATCTTTCAATTAATTTGGCAGATTGACAATCTTGCACGGATTTAAGTGAAAAGTGTTAATAGCGTTGGTTTAACTATAGACACGAGTGCCTTTAAGCTACTTCAACCTTGAATCTTCGCCATATTTCAATGAACTGAATCCAGGTGCTATTGATGTCAATGCACCTACCTAGATGTTTAATACCATTTCTGTGTAAGAATCATACATCAAAACCCGATTCAAATACCGGCGCTGGATTCCATGCCTAATGAGGTTTATTGCATGTGTTCATACACGTTTCATTGGAAGAGTACAAATCTTTTCCGTGAATTTACAAGCATCATGGTTGTTGATTGTAACCTCCAAGGTGCAAGCAATAAAAACTTGCTCCATCGTGAAGATTCACATTCTCATCGTGATGTAATATTCCATCCTATAATGTAACCTGCAAAATAAATGTCTAAGGATTGTTGGGTAGTGATCCGTGTGAATATATTTAGAATCTTGAGGGCACATTTTTCCCTTTTTAAGAGGTTTCTCCCCCCCCCCCCCGTCTATATACCCACCTAAAGGGAAACTTGTCTTTATACATTCTACACTTAATAATACACTCAAATTATGCTCCTAAGCGTCTTTCTCTTCTTCCTCATGTTTTTTTTTGTGCTTTCTTGATCCCCAAACTCCAAGAAATGGTATAAGAGTAGTTCCTTTCTCCCTGAGGTGCATTGCTAATACACCCTCGCCCACTGTCTTAGATGAAAGAACTTGGAGAAGCTTGTAGGAGGTAGAAAAGTGTGTTTCAAAGCGATGAAGTTTGGTCCAGCCAACCGGCACAAGACAAGCCCTTGAGCTTATGGAGACTCAAATAGACCTTTTAGGCATGCGATAAGTGCAAAGAAATGCACTATATACTTTGGAGCATCAACGAGAATGAGTCGATACAAAACATATAGGTTCGCATGTCGATTAGCTCAAAAACTTACTATCTATGGAAGAGACAATGAACTTCAAATGCCCATAGCGACCAACATGATTACAATTAGAAAAAATCCTTTCATGGGAGTGATACACATAAATTTGAGTGTATATAATGCAAAAAAGTATAAGGAATAGGCAAAATATGCTATAGGAATGAATCAAACACTCAACGGTGGTACCTCCTATTTTTCAAGAATACGTAGAGATTGACCTCGAGACAGACAAACTGCTATTTCTCTCAATCTACTAAATCAAATTCTATGAAAATTTATAGGCATAAACTAGACACTAACAGATTTCCAATGTGCCATTGTGGATGCAATTTGGACCTCCCTAGAGAGAGCAACAGCCTCTCCAAGATTACTGTTGGCGAAGAAGATGATGCAAAAATTTGAAGTAGCAAGACAATGATGGTCACAAGTGTATGTATATTGCTTCCATGTATTGTACAAGTGATTTAAGTCTTTACATAGACTTTAGAAGTGCTCCATGACTTCTATGAGTAGAATTTGAATTCAAATGAAGGTGGGAATGGTTGTTGGAGGGAATCAATTCACTTTCCTACAATCTAGGAAAAGTGAAGATTTAGTTTGATCTACTTTTAGGTGATTGATTGCTTGATTGAATGCAACTCAACCACCACAAATTCTTGGCATTTAGGCTCTCTTTTTATCCTTGTACATGTGTAAATCTCAAGGCTTTTACAATGGTAAATGAACCATCAAAAATCTCTTAAAAGAACACAATAAATGAGCATAAGAAAAAGAACTCTCGAACCGATATTCTTTCGATGTGATAGCCTTTGATGTAGATCAAATCCACCTCAAGCATAGTGTAAGCTTGATGTTCCAACAACTCCCCCTCAAGCTACAGTATGCTTGAGTCTTCATTCTCTGATAGATTGAATACTTGCCATAGCTTTGAATCTACAAAGCTTTATTCTATCAAGTGCCTTTGTCATCATATCTGCTACTTGCTTTTCAGTAGGAACAAACGAAATGTCAATCTCCTTTTCCATGAGCTTCTCTCTGATGAAGTGGTAATGAATCTCTATGTGTTTCCAGGTTCTTGCATGGAAAATAGGGTTTGCCGCTAGATGCATGGAACTTACATTATCTCCAAATATGTGAGGTTTGGAACTCACAAGTCCCAAATCTATATACAATGCTTTTAACCATATTGCCTCTTCAGTTGCTATGGTCAAACCCCTGTTCTGTGCTTCAGTCGAGGATAAAGCAACTATTGGTTGCTTCTTGGAACTCCATGACACTAGCTTTGAACCTGCAAATGCCAAGTAACTAGAAGTACTTCTTCTATCATCCTTAGCTCCTGCCCAATCTGCATCTGAATAGATTTTGATATCCAAATGTGATGAGTAAGGATAGAATATACCTTCATTGATTGTACCTTTGAGATACTTAAGTACTCTCTTAGCTGCATCCATGTGTGGCCTTCTTGGCGAGTGCATGAATAGACTAAGCACTCCCACACTATATGAGATATCTACCCTTGTATGAGTAGCATATATCAAGCTACATACCAAGCTTTGATACTCTTTAATGTCTTCAATTTTCTCACCTTCATAAACACTAAGTTTATGATTCATCTCCAAAGGTGTACCTGCAGGTTTAGTGTTCTCCATTTTGAACTTGAGAAGTAGATCTTGAATGTATCTTCTGTAAGTCAAATACATTCCTTCATCTGTGTATATCACCTTCATACCTAGGAAATATGTGAGCTCACATAGGTAACTGATTGTGAACTCCTCTTGCATGTGTCTCTTGATTCTTTGAATTCCATTTAGATCATCACATATCACAATAATATCATCTACATATACACATAGATAGATAACCTCATCAAGATCCCTTTTGATGAATAGAGAAGGATCTGAGTTGCTTGGTCTCAACCCTTGATCTTGGAGGTATGTAACCAACCTGTAATTCCAAGATCTAGGAGCTTGTTTCAATCCATACAATGCTTTCTTAAGTCTACAAACATAAGATGCATGATTAGGGTTTTCAAAACATGGTGGTTGTGACATGTATACCTCTTCACTTATCCAACCATTTAAGAATGCATTTTTGACATCAAGTTGGAGGAGTCTCCATTTCCTTGCAACAACTACACTTATCAATGTTCTGATTATAGTCATCTTTGCAATTGGTGAGAATGTTTCCTCATAGTCTATACCATGAGTTTGAGAGCATCCTTCGGCAACTAATCTTGCCTTGTACCTGCAAACTAATCCATCTAAATTTCTTTTAACTTTATATACCCATCTGCAAACAATTACCTTTTAATTCAACGACATTGGAACCAAATCCCAAGTGTCCATCTCTTTCAATGCATCTATTTCTTCTTTCATGGCCTTTTCCCAATTAGGGTTTCCCTTTGCCTCTTCATACATTGAGGGTTCCTCTGAAATAGAGTCTTTTGCCAAGTAGATTGAATGCTTCATAACAAATGTGGAATCATATCTACCTGTTGCATCTTTGCTTTGCCTCTTGACTTCCATACATTGTAATCCTTTTCTCTTTCATCTTGGTCATGGTCTGTAACACTTCTTGGATCCTAGACATGTGTATCATGCTTGCTTCCTAATTGATGAGAATCAGAATCAAGATCATATGGTAGAGTTACCTTTTGTTTGTCTTCATCGTACCAAGACCTCTGTTCTTCAAACACAACATCTCTACTTGTAGTGAATTGCTTGGTTGAAGGATTATAGAACCTGTAACCCATCTCAGTTGAATCATATCCAATAAACACTACCTTTGTTGCCCTTTCATCTAGCTTACCTCTTACTTGTGATGGGACATGAACATAAGCTAAACAACCAAAAACTTGTAATGTCCAAGACTAGGTTTCCTTCCATGCCATGCTTCATAAGGAGTCATACCTTGAAGTGATTTGGATGGTAGTCTATTGACAAAATACACAGCAGTTGAAATAGCTTTTGCCCATAGATAATGTGGCAACTTCTTCTCTTCAAGCATTGTTCTGGCTGATCCAACCAATGTCTTGTTTCTCCTCTCGACGATTCCATTTAGTTGAGGAGAGAACCTGGTAGTCACTTCCCTTTTGATACCTTTGTCCTGCAAGAACTCATCAAACTATTTGGAGAAGTATTCTCCCCCTCCATCAGATCTGAGCTTCTTGAGTGATCTACATGTATGATTCTCCACATGTGCAAGATACTTTTTGAAGCAATCAAACACTTCATTCTTACTCTTGATAAAATAAAGAATAGTCCACCTACTATGGTCGTCAATAAATGAGATGTAATACCTTGATCCTGCCAATGAAGGTTCTTGACTTGGTCCCCATACATCTATATGTACTAAGTTCAATAAGTTGTTGTGGATGTAGCCTTTGTGGCTGAATGGTTGTCTTTGTGCCTTCCCAATTTGGCATGCATCACACCTATTAATCATGTGTTGCTTTGATATGTTTGGTAGTCCTAGAACACTTTGATCCCTACATATATCCTTCAAGGTTCTTTCATTCACATGAGCAAGTCTCTTATGCCACACTTCAAGCTCACTTAGGGTTTGAGACCCAAAGTTGAATAGAGATATGTTCTTAGTTTCTCCTACTTCAAAAGTAAAGAGCCTACCATGCTTCTCACCTCTGGCTATGTTCTTGAAGCCTTGACATGGATCTTCCACAAAAGCTCCATGTTGGGTGAACCTAACTTGCAAGCCTTTTTCAACTATTTGATCATCTTCTTTACCTTCTCTGTGGCTTAGATTCATAAGAAGCAATGATTCTTCATGTGGTTGATCTTCTGAATAATTGTTGTAGTCCCTTCTATTATAGCCTCTATTGTTATTGTTGAACTTGTGTCCACCTTTGCCTCTATTGCTGCCATATCCACCGCTTCCACTTCCTTTATGGGTCTTCCCATTGAACCAGCAATTTTGAGTGGTGTGGTTGGCCTTATCGCAGATGGCACAAGGTTGAACATTTTGACCTTTGGCTTTGTCTTGCTTTGGTTCTTTCTTCTTCCCTTTCCACTTTCTTTTGCTTGCGAAGTTGGCTTGGGAAGTCTCTTCTTCATCTTCTTGCCTTTCTGCTTCTTATCCTTCTTATCTGCATATAGAGCACTAGTTGAATTACCATGATAGGATTTCTCTTCCTTTATGCTATTGTTGGCCTCTTGAGTGAAGAGTTGTCCAAGAAAGATGTTGAAGTCTGGATTTTGCACATCCATGATGTGATCATAAGCGGTCGTGAAGGATTGCCATTACTTATCACTTTGAATGTCGTTGAGAATTTGCCTCATGATAGCCTCTTCTTCAATCAGCTCTCCAATGGATGCTAACTGATCCGCAACCTCCTTGACCTTGGTAACAAACTCTATGATGGTTTGTTTAGGTACCTTCTTCATTTGGTTGAACCCGTTCCAAAGATGATTCTTTCTTGCTTTGGTACTATCAGAAAAGAAAGTCTCGAGGGCATCCCAAGTCTCTTGGGATGTCTTGCATCCTCTAATATGTGGTAATAGAAAGTGAGAGATAGAGTTTACTATGTATGGCCTTGCTTGAGCATCCCTTGCGCACCAAAGTGTGAGCTTATCTGGCTCCTCTTGTGTAGGTCCTCCTTTGGATCTTGGAATAGGCATAGCTTCATCACGTGCTACAATTCCATAAAGATTTCTACCTTGAAAATATGCCTCCATTCTGATTTGCCAAGCTCTGTAGTTGTGTCGATCAAGCTTCTCAATCATTGAGGGAAAGTCGTCACCCATCTTGATCTAGCTCTGATACCACTGAAAGAACTTGGAGAAGCTTGTAGGAGGTAGAAAAGTGTGTTTCAAAGCGATAAAGTTTGGCCCAACCAACTCGCACAAGACCAGCCCTTGAGCTTATGCAGCCTCAAATAGACCTTATAGGCATGCGATAAGTTCAAAAAAATGCACTATGTACTTTGGAGCATCAAGGAGAATGAGTCGATACAAAACAGATAGGTTCGTGTGTCGACTAACTCAAAAACTTACTATCTATGGAAGAGACAATGAACTACAAATGCCCATAGCGACCAACGTGATTACAATTAGAAAAAATCCTTTTATGGGAGTGATACACATAGATTTGATGTATATAATGCACAAAATTATAAGGAATAGACAAAATATGCTATAGGAATGAATCAAACACTCAACGGCGGTACCTCCTATTTTTCAGGAATATGGAGAGATTGACCCCGAGACAGAAAAACTCAGATATATCTCAATCTAGTGAACCAAATCCTATAAACATTTATAGGCATAACCTAGACACTAATATCTTTCCAATGAGCCATTGTGCACTCAATTTGGAGCTCTGTAGAGAGAGCAGGAGCGTCTGCACGATTACTATTGGCGAAGAAGATGATGCAAAAAATTGAAGGTGCAAGACAATGATGGTCACAAGTGTATGTATATTGCTTCCATGTATTGTACAAGTGATTTCAAGTCTTTATATAGACTCTCAAAGTGCTCCACGACTTCTACAAGTGGAATTTGAATTCAAATGAAGGTGGGAATGGTTGTTGGAGGGAATCAATTCACTTTCCTACAATCTAGGAAAAGTGAAGATTTAGTTTGATCTACTTTTAAGTTATTGATTGCTTGATTGAATGCAAATCAACCAGCACAAGTTCGTTGCATTTAGGCTCTCTTTTTATCTGTGTAAATGTGTAAAGGTCAAGGCTTTTACAACGGTAAATGAACCATCAAAAATCTCTCAAAAAACACAATAAATGAGCATAAGAAAAAGAACTCTCCAATGGTTATTCTTTCCACACGATAGCCTTTGATGTAGATCAAATCCACCTCAAGCATAGTGTAAGCTTCATGTTCCAACATTAGATAGCTACAAAAATTGGTGAACATAATCTCAACCTTCGGGTGCAGTATATGTAGTGATTGTGCAAGCAATTTTTCCTTTTATACCAAACATATATCCATTTTTTGGTTCCCTAGTACAAGCACATTGAAGTCTTCTATAGATCTAGCAAAGAACCATTGGGTATTTATGCTCAGCTTTTTGGAGACAATCATTTTTTTAAATCATGGTACAATGAGTAGCCAGGACCAAAAACAATAATGTGTTTCCCATGTTGGCTATTGAGGACAAAATAGATGGTTCTAGCCACCCATTACAAGCATACATGATGAGGCATGTATTGGTTGCAAACGGATATTTTGGAATATTGTTCAAAGTGTTGAAATAGGCATTTCCATAGTTACAAATGTTCAAAATGCAGGTGATATTGAGGATGTTGTAGGTTAGAGTTTTGGAGCTATTTCCATTTTGACTCCTCTTGCAACTCTAACTTTGACTTTGTCAAGTACACCACTAGTTCGTGAAACCACTAAAAAACAACTTTGGCGGGATGAAGGAGATGAGAAAGCACATGCCTTGATTTGTTTATCTCTCAAGCATGCCATTATCCCTTTGATTCATTGAGAATATGAATGAAGGGGATGGTTGGGAGTAGGAAGTATCATTGTTAAGTACTATTAATGGCGCTACATTCATATTGTTAGATACCTTATATGTGCCTGGCATCAAGAAGAATTGTTTATGAGTACGGGCACTAGTCAAGAATAATTTGGTGGTAATGTTTTTTCATGAGAAGCGTATAGTACATGATCATTCTATAATGGACACAAAAAAACTCTCTTGAACCCTAGATTTCATGTGAATTTCTATATCTCATTATTTCTTTAGAACTTGAAGAATCAAATAGCACCATTGCATTTGAAATGTGCCAAAACTTTAAGGTTGACTATCTTCTTGCTTGATTTCAACATCTGAAGGTTGTGTTTTGAGTTGATGGCATCATCAATGATGTCATTAATTTGTAATTGCCCTTCAACACCTATATGAAAAGGACTTGGCCATTCATCCTCACTCTTGTGAATGCTAGCCTTGGGAGCTTGAGTCACAACCTCCAAGTAAGTACTTTCCAAGTTCACGTTCTAGTTATTGTCTTGCCCCTTGTTCTAGTCTTATATAGCCTAGTATTGCGGGCATCCATATTATCCTCTTATGTTACTATAATTCAGATATCTTGTTTCATACCTATAATCTCGAGTTGTGGGGTCTCTTGTATCTTGTATAGTCAAGCAATCCATACCCATCAGCCTCAGGTTGTGGGACTTCTTGTAAAAGTTCTATCTTGTCTAATGAGAGGGCACAATCTTGTGCTCCCCTCACAATTTGGAAAGACTACCTTCATCAAGACCTGGCTTTGTGGAGATTATTCATGAAGAATTTTTTTTTGCACTTAAAGTTATTCAACAACAAGTCCAAGAGATACACGAGAACCAAGAAAGGATTCAACATAAAAATGTTCGAGATGTAATCTCAGAATTTCGAACAAAAATCCATGAGCTATAGATCATAGTATATTAATCTTCTTCAAGTATCCCCATGGCAACCATTTTTAAGACAATTCTGAATCTCAACATGCCTGAGAAATTTCATTGGACAAGATCAGATTTTGGAGGATTTTTGCAGCACGTGAAACTATTCATAAGAATACAACCATATAGCTACCAAGATGATGCTCCTTGAGAATGATATGGATATTTTGTATGATTTCAAGGCCTTTTTTGGGAGTTCACATGTTCTTTTGGAGATACCAATTGTTCATGTATGTCCAAAACAAAGCAAAGGAAGATACATCAAGGAAATATATTTGCATCTATCTATACATGAGAATTCAAATAAATCATTTATGATCTCACGTGACATGAGGATAACTCTATTAGCCAATTTTGATGGGACTTACTTGGAAATTTCAAGGACCTCATTCTAACCATGCCCAAGATAAACACTATGAATGAATCCATGAATCAAGCGATTGAGTGTGAAAATAGGTTATTCGAGAGAAAACAAGAGAAGAAGACTTCTATTCAAGATCGAGTACAAATTTTCCTCAATCCCTCAAAAGTATATGTTAGAGGAATCTCAACCAAAGCCCATGCAGTTGGATAATAACAAGGTGAGGAGATTTACACCAAGGGGAAGAAAGCATTGGAAAAATGATGGATTATGCTTTTATTGTGGAGAACATGATCATATGATATTCAAACATCCTAAGAAGAAGAAAAAGGTTGGAATTAGGACTTCCCCAATCACCATCCCATATCAAAGGAATCACCATTGGAGTTAAAAGATGAATGCATCCCACCATGAGCATCATGTAGTTGATTCTACACCTAGATATACTAAAAACTCTTTTCAGTTTCATCATGGATATCCATCCCCATCATGTTCAAGTACCACGTATCAAGAACTCTACAAAGACCAAGAGCTATGAAGATTCAAGTCCAAGAATATTTGAAAATCACATGGCCACTCCTTGTGGAACTCATTTCTTGAGGGGGAGCTAATGTCATGGACACAAAGGAAACTCTCTTGTATCCTAAATTTGTCTTGCTCCTTGTTCTACATTCACATTTTGGTCATGTGAATTGAGTAGTCTATTAAGCATGCAAAATGGTATCCTCTTTGCCCAAACTTGAGGCACCTTCCAAACGTCTCTGTGAGGGCTTCATTCTGAGTAAGATGCAATATTCTTCATTCATGAAAGATGGCATAGTAAGAGTTCAACAAAAATTATAGCTTGTTCAAAATGTGCATTGGTGCCCATTTAAATCAAAGGCCGAAGCATTTACGTGCTTCAAACAATTTCTAGTTATGGTGGAAAACTTATCAATGTCAGTGTGTATGCATTAGTGCTCGAAAAACAAAGAACAAATTGGATGATAAAGTTGTGAAAATAAATTTCACTTACACAAGGAAAATTTATCACCTATATCATCCACAAACTAAATGCATTATGGTTTTTCGTGATGTAGTTTTTCTTGGGGATGTTGCCATAGAAGGGACTGTATGGCAGCCATATCTAGGGTTTCCCCCCGTAGGATACCACTCAACCTTCGCTCCCTACTACATGCCCCTATCTCTGAAGCAGAAATCATTGAGGTCATTGATGCCCTCCCTCCTGGTAAAAGCCCGGGACCCGACGGGCTCACTAACGAGTTCTTTAAATCCTTCAAGTTGGTGGTTGCCACCCCTCTTCGTCTGGTTTGGCAAGAGTCGCTCAAGTTTGGTGCACTTCCTTCTTGTCTCAACAATGGTATTATCAAGTTAATACACAAAAAAGGGGAAAAGAACAGAATAGAGAATTGGCGCCCTATTACGATGCTCCAAACAGGATACAAGATCATTGCCAAAGTCATTGCCAATAGAATCTCTTGCCACTTGAGAGCGTGGTTAAGTGAGGACCAAAAAGGTTTCATCAAAGGTAGGTCAATTTTGGAAACCATTATGGATATTTGGGAAGGTTTGGAATTTGCAAATGAGTCTACACAAGACATGGTCTTCCTCAAGATTGACTTTGATAAAGCCTACGACAGGCTTGAATGGGACTATATTCTGCAGTCGCTCCAAGATCTTGGATGTAGTCAGAAATTCACCAAGATGATCGCGACCCTTCTCGGAAATGCATCGACCCAAATTAACATTAAGGCAAACTTTTGAAGGTGATCAAACTTAGAAGATCTATCAGACAAGGGTGCCCATTGGCTCCCCTTCTCTTTGGCATTGCCACGAAAGGGCTTAGCAGGCTTGTGGCGCATCAGGTGGAAGCTGGTAATATCAAAGGCCTCCGTTTGCCTCATGACCACAGTCACATCACCATGAGAATTTTTGCCAATGATATGAACACGTTTGTTCACAATGATAGTACTAGCTTGGAGATGTTCTCGAGGTGTCTTGCTACTTTCTATGAAGCCTCTGGATCCACAATCAACCACTCTAAGACCGCCTTTAGAGCTATTCTGGGGTCTCAGCCCGGCCTTCTCATTGATCATGGCTGTCAAATCATTCCAGAGGGCCAAATTTTTCGGCTTCTTGGGATCCCCTTGGGGTTTGGCGTCTCTTTGGAACAACGGTGGAACTGGGTGCTGGCCAAACTCAAAAACAAGCTTAACTATTGGAGAGGTATGCAAATCAATCTTGCTGTTCATGCCATGGTTATCAACATGTTCCTCCTTTCTTCTACCATTTATTTCCTTTCTTGTTGGAGACCGAAAGAGCAAGATCTGTCCAAACTGGATAGAATTTGTAGAAACTTCCTTTGGACGGGGGACCACAATAGAAGAGGGGTGCCTAAAATCAAATGGTCCATCTGCACCAGCCATAGAGATAGTGGGGGACTTGGTATCCTGGACATTGGGTGCATGGCTAACAAACTGGCAGCCAAATGGATGATTAAGGCTTGGTGCAACATAGAGGCCTCTTGGGCCAAGTTGATATTCAGAAACAAGAACGAGTTGGCTCTCATGGGATTCCCAAATTGGAAGAATCTTGACATCTTGACCTTGCTATTTTCCTTGATCCCAGTCTTCCCGAAAGGCTCTAACCTCGTGTGCTCCCTATGGAAGAGTTGGAATAAAGTCAAAAGCTACACAAGAATTAGTGAAGACTGGAAGTGGGCTGCCGGTATCAGACAAAACGACTCTATCTGGTTTCCGATCCATGGCATCCGGAGTGTGGAATCATGGAACATTCAAAATGCCAAGAAGCTATGGAACAAAGGCTTCAAAAAATGGAAACATCTTGGAAACAAGACACCAACTGTTGGATCAACTTCGAGGATATTGAATCAACATTTCGTACGAAGAATGGAACACTTTGCAAAGCAGATGTCTCGCCTGGGACCGACACAAAACTCGCCTTCTCATGGGACACGACACATCGAGCTCGCTTGGTCTCAAATGGCACAATGGGAATAGCCTATCAAAAATTCCGAACATCAAAGAAACAATTGACTATCATGTTAACCTCAACACGAAGTGGTGCCTGTCATGGACGCGGCTGCGATGGGACATGATGTTCATGGCTATCTGGCACCCCCTCATAGAAATCAAAAAGTATGTCCTCTTATGGAAAATTCTTCATCATGGAATCTGGACCAACCTTAAGGCTAGCAAACTTTGTGGCACTCCTCCCTGGTGCAAACGCTGCTACCGGTCTATCGAAGATGTTTCACACATCTTCTTTACCTGCCCCAACTCCAACAGACTCTGGCAGACGGTTGGAAAGAAAATTAGACTTCAGAAACATCTCAGTTGGCAGCAAGCCCTCCTGGGAGAAGCGATCGGTTCCTCCGCGACTCTCTGGAACGCCATCAGAGGGGAGGTCCTATGGAAAATCTGGCAGGAAAGATGTGCCTTCAACTTTGGTGACTCCCCCAAAGAGTGGTCAATTGAGAAATCGTTGTTCCCCCTTGGCAAAAGGATTGTTAACTGTAAGAAATCCCCCCCCTTCAGGCATCATCAAGTTCTCCTTTTGATCAATAACAAGCTTAAACCCAAGTGGGCCCCTCATGAGAGTGATGAGAGGGTGATTAACCTTCTTTGTAAATGTCATCTAAGCTCTGTAAAAGCTTCCCCTGCTTTGTGGGATTTGGGGGGTCCCGTGGGCACTAGTCCCCTTCCATTGTACTTTTCTTTATTTAATTCAAGCCCGGGAGAGTAGGCTAATGCCGAACTTCCTTTATATTAAAAAAAGTATATGAGATGTGGGGCTGAACTTCCTTTATTATAATTATTATATTATTAACAAAACGTACATGAGACTTGACATTTTGCATCTAAATCCTATTGTTTACATGACGACCAAGATAGAATCCCATCGCTACAATCCAATTGTTTTCCAAATTCAAGTTGCATGAGAATAAAGTTTTGAGATGTTTGCAACGCATGTTCACTCACCATCTGCACTACGAAAATATTATCAAAAAGCCCGATTTCTCACACGAACAATACTTTTTTGAGCTAGATATACCAAAGATGCAATAAATATCCTAGCAAAAGGATATTAGATTACTTCGATCATGCTAATGGGGCTAGCGGTGTCATAGATTATATAATAAATCTAATTAAGAGCACAATTACGAGCAACATGTCTGGGGTCTTGCCACTACCACCACCTACCACTACCTCCACCACCACCACCACCACCACCACCACCACTACTACTACCGCTACCACTCCCACTACTACTACTACCATTACTATTACCACTACTACTACCACTACTACTACCGCTACTACAACTACCACCACCACTACAACCACCACCATACCACAACCACCACTACACTACACCACGGCTACCACCATCACTACCACCACTACCACCACCACCACCACCACCACCACCACCACTACACTATACTACATTGCTACAACTACTTCCACCACTACTACACTACCACTACCACTCACACCACCACCACCACCACTACCGTTTTTACATTTAGTACAATAGACCTATTTTAATGGATCATCACCTTTCTTTTTCCCAACATTTAACCATTCCAAGTCTTCTATAAAACCACCCACTTTGTGTTATAATTGGAGTGTCATAGCAATTACTACATCAAGGGTCATTCTGCTCACACAGCAAATAATCATTACCTATTTTAGTTGGGGATTCAAACCATTGATAACCATTGGGTTATTACGTTATTTGGTAAATTAGCATGAGCCGGTGGTAGTTGTCATAAGTGAGTACGGAACAGGGTTGCATATTCCTGTACACCCTGATGTGGCTTTTGTCTATTATTTTGTAGGTAATCAAAGATCTCTGTCGCATCTTCCTTTAACCTAAAGTGATGTAAGAAAGTGTTCTTCACATCACCTTAAAGTCTGAAATTATTAATATCATACTCCGTCAACCACCGAGCTTATTCATTTACCAAAGTAGATTCCAACACAATGGCCTTATATGTCGAGTCCACTCGGTTATTTAGCACTGCATAGTTGATCTTGAAAGTCCATACTTGTGTGTCTAGGCCATCACTAGGGAAACCCCCAAACTTTGCATAGGTGATCCCCATAGTGGAGGGTCTCCAGTGGCTGCCCTATTGTTGTTGTTGGTATTGTTGTTGTTGTTGTTGTTGGTATTGTTGTTGTTGTTGTTGTTGTTGCTACTGGTGTTGTTGTTGTTGATAATCTTCCATATCATAGAGATGAAGATCTATCGGTTGTTTCGATTGTTGTACCTCAAAAGTATTTATAGATTGACCTGTTACATAGCTATCCAGTGACCTCTCCGAAGATAGCAATGTGCTATTATGTTCTAATCCTACTGGTGTACGGTTGAGAACCGAACCCTCTCAAAATGTGATTTTGAGGAAAGGAGTAGGGTTCAGCTCTCGTGACAAATAAACTGTAATTAATCCTCGCTGATTACTCCCCAAATTAGAGAATTTGTCTTGCACTAGTTGCTCAATAGACACTTTTGGTTCAGGCTTAGGATCCATAATTTGCTCAAGAATTCCCACAAGTTGATTAGTTCTTTCACTACGGTTTTGTTCACGTCTGCACCCATCGGACCCTCACCAGACTCAGTAATGTCATCGAACACTGAACCTGTTCCACTAGACTCTACTGCAAATTCCAAACCTCCACTAGAAGGTACCATATTCATCGAGCTCAATACTAGAACCACTTACTGGATTTTCACCAAATCATATCGGACTCAATTTCGTTATGGGCTCTTTATGTACCTACCATCACAAAGAATTTGATGAGTGTTGGACAGATAGCGGAAAAGGGTTTGCAGGTTAGGTTCAATAAATATGGAGCTTTTGTGGAGGACCCCCAACATGGATTCAAGAGAATTTCCAAGAGTGAAAAAATAGGTAGATTATTTACATTTAGCTTGAGGACACTAGAAACATTGCACTTTACAATTATAAGGATCAAACTTCTATGGAGGACCCCCATCACAAAACTTCTGATGGGAATAGAAATATGTTGAGCAGTATTCTTTATGTACCTACCATCACAAAGAACTTTATGAGTGTTGGACAGATAGTGGAAAAGGGTTTGCTGGTTAGGTTCAATAGATATGGAGCTTTTGTGGAGGACCCCCAACATGGATTCAAGAGAATTTCCAAGAGTGAAAAAACAGGTAGATTATTTACATTTGAGCTTCAGGACACTAGAAACATTGCACTTTACAATTATTAGGATCAAAGTTTGTCTGAATTAGAGATTTGGCACAAAAGATTAGGGCACATTGGTGAGAGAACCTTGACACAGATATGTAGAGATCAATGTGCGCTTGGGATATCTAATGTATCCAAGCAACACATGATCTATATATGTGGTGCATGTCAGTTTGGTAAATCACACACGTTACCCTTTACAAAGAAAGTCTATATGCATGAGGATTATTTGGAACTTGTCCACACAGATATGTGGGGACAAAGCAGGGACCCTTCAATTCCAGGCTCAAGGTACTATGTGTCATCTATTGATGATATCAATAGGTGGACTATCTTGTATTTCATGAAACATAAAGATGAAGTGTTCAGTTGCTTCAAGAAGTATCTTGCACTTGTGGAAAATCAAACAGGAAGAAGTCTAAAGAGGATAAGGTCAAATGGAGGAGGTGAGTACTTCTCCAATCAATTTGATGCATTTTTGCAGGACAGATGCATCAAAAGGGAGATTACTACTAGGTATACTCCTGAGAAAAATGGAGTAGCAGAGAGGAGAATTAGGTTGATTGTGGAAGCAACTAGATCAATGCTTAATGAAAAGAAATTGCCTAATTATTTGTGGGCAGAGAGTGCTTCTACTGCCACTTATCTTATGAACAGGTTACCCTCTAAGTCACTTGATGGGCTGACCCCATATGAAGCATGGCATGGTAGAAGACAATCACTTGATCATTGTAGAATATTTAGATGTGTTGCTTATGTGCATGTTCCATCTCAAATCAGAGGTAAGCTAGACCCTAAGACATAGAAATGCATCTTCATAGGGTATGATTTAAATCAGAAAGGATACATGTTTTATAATCCATCCAACCAAGGATTTATGGTCAGTAGAGATGTTGTGTTTGATAAGAATGATTCTTGGTTTGAAAGTGAATGCAGGAAGGTCAAGTTTCCACATGACTTGGAAGAAGAATTTCCAAGCCTCACCAAGGAGGAGCCAAGCACAATTGAAGACATCAAGTCAAATGATGAGGAGATCATCAACTTAGAAGAATTCAAAGCATGGAAATCAAAAGGAAAGGCCAAGATGAAGAGGTTGGAAGATATACATGAATCATCCAACCAACCTCTTAAGGAGATCACAAAGGGAGAGTAAGAAGCCAATCAGATATGGGTATGATACTTCATTAGTTACTAAACATTACATTTATCTTGCTAAGGATTCATCACTTGAAGAAGCTTGTTCATATGAAGAAGGAAGTACCAAAGCAAAATGGAAGGAAGCTATGGATGAAGAAATAGAAGCACTGCAAGAGAATGACACTTGGGAACTAGTACTCAAGAAGGCATCTATGAAGGTAATTGGTTCTACATGGATTTACAAAATCAAAAGGAACTCAAATGGATCCATAAACAAGCATAAAGCTAGACTTGTGGCTAAGGTTTTTGCACAAACCCAAGGAGCAGATTATGAAGAGACCTTTTCACATGTGGCTAAAATGCCAACCATTAGAGTATTGGTAAGTCTGGATGCATCTAGGAATTGGAATATATATCAATTGGATGTGAAAAAAGCTTTTCTCAATGGTTGGATTTCAGAGGAGGTTTACATGGCTCAACCTCCTGGTTATGAAGATCCAAGCAAGGTAAATTATGTATTTAAATTGAACAAAGCCCTTTATGGTTTGAAGCAAGCACCTAGGGCATGGAACCATAGGTTAACAACCTACATTCAGCATCAAGGATTCATAATGAGCAAGGTAGACTCTTCTCTGTTTGTCAAGAGAAGCAACTCAGAAATTATATATTTATGTGTGTATGCTGATGATATCATTCTAACAGGTAGTGATGCCAATGGCATCAAAAAAAATCAAGAAACAAATGATGCAGGGGTTCAAAATCAGTGACCTAGATTTCTGAAGTATTTTCTTGGACTTGAGTTAGTCTACACCAATTATGGAATATATATCACTCAAAGGAAATATATGCATGACATGTTGAAGAAGTTCCACTTGGAGAACGCAAAGGTAGCTAGCACCCCTATGGAGGTAAATCATAACCTGAGTGCTCATGAAGGAGATTTGCTTGAAGACATTGCAGGTTATCAAAGCATCATTGGGAATTTAAACTATGCAACCTTAACAAGAATTGACATATCTTATGGAGCCAGTGTTCTGAGTCAATTCATGCACAAACCTAGAGCACCTCACTTGGAAGCAGTTAAGAGGATTTTTAAGTATCTCAAGGGTACTCAAAATCAAGGTTTTTACTTCCCATACACATCAAATTTGGACATTAAGCTATACTCACATGCAGATTGGGCAGGTTGTAAGAATGATAGAAGGAGTACTTCTGGATATTTGTCTTTTGCAGGTGATGAGCCCATTTCATGGTCTTCCAAGAAGCAACCTACTATTGCTCTATCTTCAGTAGAGGCTGAATACAGGGGATTAGTAAATGCTACAAAAGAAGCTATTTGGATTAGATTACTCTACTCAGATTTGGGACTTCATACTCATTCACCTATGATCTTTGGTGACAATACAAGCTCTTTGCATCTTACAGCCAATCCTATTTATCATGCAAGAACCAAGCATATAGAAGTACACTATCAATATGTTAGAGAGAACCTATTGAGCCAGGAGACTCAACTTGCATATGTATCTACAAACATGCAATGTGCAAATCTGTTAACCAAAGCACTTGATGGTACTAATCTTTGTAGGTTTAAAACCATGATTAGATTGTAGGACATTCAAGAAGATTCATGAAGAAGTACAAGCCAAGATGTTTGGCTTGAGGGGGATCTATTGGTGCAATATACAAGCCCTCACATTTCCCTTGGCTTGGAAAGTAATATATGGAAGAATTTGATGGATCATATGAATCCTAGCTTGTAATTGTTTGATCATTAACCATTGTAAAAGTTGTTTTACTTGAGAGAATCTTGTAACACATGTATCTCATGGATTTAGGACAAGGATAAGTTTCAAATGATGTATATATGGGGGTCTTAAGGATCATGCCACATGGCATTATTTTGGAGGGACTCCATATTTGGTAGAGGCCAGAATGAGACATTGTTGACCTTTTGTAGAAGCTTAGTGACTTACATCATAGGTCACTTAGACCACCATCATTGGGCATCATTAAAATGCCAATGATCTTGTAAAATCATGTGTTATAATACATATACTCCATTCATCATCTCTATCTACTTCTCTGCTATGACTACTCAAAACAGTGAACTTTGCTTGATCATATCTCTGTGATTTCTCCATCATTTTGCATGTTCTATAGCTTGTTGGAACCACCTCAAGGTCTATTTTACGCTACTTAAGTTTCAAGGCATTTGGTTTCTCCATTTGGGAGAAATTTTCATCAAATTGCTCACTCATCATCTTTTGTTCAATCCCTAAAAAATCGAGGGTAAGCACTGGATTGCTAAATTGATTTCTCAGTGCATAGTTTGTTATTTTGGATGATTCCACTTGTAATCATTAGCAATATAAGCTAATTTGATTCCCTCAAAAGGAATTTAATCAATTTCTACTATACTGTGAGCATTGAGCAAAAGAACAAGTAGGTGTTTGGACCAAAATAGCAAGTTTTTGGGACACTAACTATTTGGGAAGTAGTTTCTTTTGATTCAATTGTTTCACCCATCTACTCCAAAGTACATGGGTACTCTCTTGGTGTCATTTGCAAGCTAAAAGAGGCTACAACATAACTCTGAAGTTTTATAGGGTAGGTACAAAGCACGTTTTAGCAGTACCACCTCACTTTCTTGAGGTATCCATCCATCTCTTCCAACAATTGGTCCAAGACTAGATCTATGACCATGCCCGCAACTTGAACATTTATTGGAAGGGAATCAAAGTCTCCCCATACTCAGATCGATGTATCTTTCAATGTTGAAAATTTTACTTATGTAGTAGATCATCATAGTCAAAATCATTCTACAATGCAGATAGTTAGTGCTTTAGCAACAGGCCCTAGTCAACGAGTTGTCAGCTACCACTTCCTATGAGTGAAAGCTTATCCCCTTCTTACCTTGCCCGAACTTGTTGGGTTCTAAGGGCCCATACTGATCGAAGACGCACCAACTCACAGAACGGAACGGGTTCACACAAAGTCACATTGGTTTCAAAGACTTGTTGGAAATTTAGGAAATTCCCCCTTCCTATGGGAATCTAAGCTCCATTTGATCAGAGATGGGGAAGGTTCCAATTCTTTTCCCAAGAATTTGAAGATTCACAAAATGAAGATAATTTAAAACCAATTTGGGAGAGAGCTTCACTTGATGTCTGCTTCAGTGCTCCCCTCCCAATCTATCAACCCCATTACAAATGTGCATGCAGCATTTCACCTTCCCGGGACAAGATCGTTTCACTCAAGCTCACAAAAACATATGGAATCAATGATTTTAAGTGTAGAGCATACAAAATTTTGAAGCAGATCTGGAGACATGTGGTGCTCTAATCAGCCCATCTTGCTTTTAGGTAGAGGCATCTGAGAGCATCAAAAAATTATTCTTGAGGATTATACAAATCTCCTTGATGCACATGACAAGTTATATGAGAAATTTGATGTGTTAAAAGCGACATGCACAACCACCATTGTGACCAGCTCTGAGGCACCAACTACATCAACTCTCCCGCAAGACACCCTTGCATAGTTAGAAGACCTCCACTATCAAGTGGCAAAAACGAAGTATGAGTGTACTTCTAGACTTTCACTTCAAAGACCTATGTCACCTCCAGATTTACCCCAACTAGAGCAACTAGTATAGATTCAAGTCGGTTCATCATTTGAAGAAGAAAACAAGCCTCGACCGGTTATTGGAAGATGCACTACTGACAAATTTGGGACACCTTCACCTTACCAAGAGAACCTTGGGTGAAATTAATTGAAGAATTAGGCAAGAAACATTGGGCACGTGTAAAGCTCAACTATACTCAATGGCATTAATAGAAGAGTATATTCTCAAGGTGACATATTTTCAAGAACTTACACCTTGTAGATATGTTTCTACAAATGAGAAACAATATATACCATACTATAAGATCATGGCCGAGTATAATGCTGAAGTCAAAAGGATAGTAGGAAAGATTCCTCCTTTCACTACCCTTCAACTTCAGGAATTACCTTCAAGGGTGTGTCGTGGCACTATTTTCCAACCTAATTGGCAAGCACAACTACTTCAAGAGTACCCACAAAACATGCAAACTTGAACAAAGGCACCATTACACATCTTGTATAATCCACACTATGTCTAGTCCCATGAAGAACAACCTATCCTACCTTCGTGATCAAGGTAAAGAAAGATAAGAAGTGTCAAGAGTGGGTAAACTACCCTTATCTCACATGACCACAAAGGCCACCAACCTTTGCCTATATGATGGACACCATACATCACTTGTCACATGCATGCACATGAAGATATTCGACTTAATGCAAACAATTTCAAAGTCTTTAGAAAAGTGAAGGCATTGCACTTCTGGACTCAAAGATTTGAGCATGGTAATCTTGACCTTGTGTAAAATATGAACATGACGTTGCTCATCAAGATCCACTACACATGCCATTGAAGGGTAAAGTACTTGCCAGCTAGCTAGAAGCAAACTGTTGAAGAGATGCTACATGGCTGAAGCTGGAAGTAGATTTAGCAAAAGGAATATATGTGGCTGAACACTCCCTCGATATTAACATTTTACATAATTACATACACCACTCTCTTCAACAAAAGTCGCCACGAGAGGGATGGGAGTGTTGCCATACAAGGCCAAGGTCAACCTAGAGGAAGTAGGCACAGAAGGCGCATAAGTATATAAAATGGGTGCATGTGGAGATAAGTGGTAATGTAATGATTCATATTTTTTCACAATTGAAAACAGTGGTTTTATCACTACACTTGTACGTAAAAAAACCCCAATTTTGTAATTGATTTCTTTGTTTTGTACAAGTCAAGGATTGCTCAAGCTTTGAGAGCTTAGAAAGAACCTACATACCACTTTTCATAATATTTGAACCTCAATATGTCCCCCAAGTCAGTTGTAGAATCCTTTTTTTTAACTATGTTGGATCCACATTGTGTCTGACTGGCCAAGGCTAGTAGATAACCTATCGAAAGAGCTAGAGAGCTCATTTGAGGTTCTAGATTCTTGGAGGTTATAATTTTGTGGCATCTTTGTAAAAGTAAGCTTGTATTGTGAGCACTTGAATAGAAATAATCTCCTTCCATTGCTCATATTCTTTGTGTCTACCTTGTGCGTGTATATGTGTGTGTGCATCTTAAGTAATTCTCACCTTCACCCACATGACTTGCTCATGATCTTCATATCATCCCCATGTCTCCATGGATTGACAATTAGAAGATGAAGCTCCTTGATGTGGTACTCATCCTTGTCTAGAGTGAGAGTTATTCATTTACTTATCTACTTACTAAGAGATAAAGTCAAGCATATAATACAAAACACAATGCCACTCAACAATATAAGATGCAAATCATACCAAACAAATTTTCAAAAAACATTATACATGGGGACAAAGTATAGTTCTCATCGTCTAGAGTCTCATTCACATGTTGCATTAAAGAAATGGACAACTTTACTCTCTTCATAGGAAGGTGATCATAGGACTTAAAGTTTGCATCATTATGAATAACCTTAGAACATACCACCTTGACTTTCATCTTGTCTATAGCCAAAGACTATTGACTTCAAGCATGCAGATGAATCTTGTAATTTAATATTCTCCTATGTTGATAATTGGTATTCAACAATCTATTTTATATGACAAGGTGGTAATAAATAACTATGCCTTTTCCCTGGCTATTCTATAGCTGTCCTAATATTGTTCACAATCCCTAATGATGTTCCATATAGATTTAACAATATAATCCCACCTTGAATTTCAAGAGACAGTGTATGTTCTACTACAATAAGATCAATCCAAACAGAATAGCTCTACTATGTGTGTTGCATATCAAGCTCTTGTTATTAGTCAAAAGGGCAAGCTAAAGGAAGCTCTGCCTCTAGTACGCAAAAATCATAAATGTTCCACAATCTAAGACAAAAGAGAGATAAGAACAAAATAGGTAAGCAAAAATTATTTTATTAATAATGTAAGGCTAATGCCCATATCATTAGAAGTTATCCTAAACTTGTTGCTAAAGAGATAAAAGAAAAAAGCAAGAATGGTTATTGTGAACACTTCTTCTAAGTCTGAGTCTGCAAACCTAGTACAAAATGTAGAATAGGCATTTCGTACACAATGTAGTTATGACCCATTAACACATGATCATTGCATGTCGTCTATGGACTCAGATGTTCAGAACTTTGACAGTGGTGTGACCAAAAATATTACCTCTCAATGAACTTTCTTCATCTTACTTGTTTCTCCCTCGAGATAATATCACATGTGCAAACAACTCATATCATGTCATGGGAGTTGGAAGTGTCGCCCTTACTACTTCTAATGGAAATATCTTCATATTGTTAAATGCATTCTATGTGTAAGGCATAAAGAAGAATTTGTTATGAGTACCCCCACTAGCCAAGAATGGTTTTGTGGTAATACTTTTTCATGACAAGTTTATAGTTCATGATCTCTATATTGTTGAAAAAATTATCAGGTACACTGTCACGCGTTGCATAACATCACAAACTATGGAAAATATGTGAATGACTACATACGCCCTATAATATTTTCAAACCATTTGAGATGCAATACTTTGGCACTCATATTTTGGTCATCTGAATATAGCAATTTGTTAAGCATGTAAAATGGTGTCCACTTTCCTTAGAATTGAGGCACCTTCTGAAAGACTTTTAATAAGAGCTTAACAAAAAGACAGCTTGTTTGCAAGGTCCATGGGTGTGCCCATTAGGGTCAAAGCCCGAAGTATCTATGTGTTGCATTAAAATTCTAATTATGATGGACTATACCACAACAAAATGGTATTGTAATGCGGAAAATTAGGTATCGAAGTTGTGACAAGAAGTTGGCCACAATTTTGAAACTAAATTTATGACCTACATCATTCACAAACTAAATGTTTTATGGTTTGTCACGTTGCAATTTTGTCGAGGAAGTTGTACAACCTTTACTTTCATGTATGAAGGTGACATGAATGAGCTCAAAAAATGGATCTCTCATTGGTGCAACTTTTGAGCCTAAGGAATTTTTGAATGATTAATGAGGTCACCCATTTTCTATGCAAATATTCATGGCGCTCTTACTAATGAGAGCACATACTGATTAGGTAAAATCTATGCAAAAGTGGTTGGTGCAAACCTTGAGAGATTAAGCTAGATGCCCCTTTCCTAATCATATTTGATCAAGCTTCAATGATGCTCCCTTTGCATCTTATTGTCATGCAATGGTTGTCTCTAGACTTTATGATGAGAATGAGCATTTTTCGTTTTGTGAGGTAAAAAATTCAAAATTTTGGATGACTTCTATCAATTCTAGATATAAAGCTATTATGAGGAATTGCACTTGGTCTTTGTGCGACTTACCTCCTAAAAAGTAGGCCACTAGCACTAAATCATTCTGCATGTTGAAACGCAAGCTTAATTGTAGTATTTATCATTATCAGCCTAGCCTTGTTGCTAAAGATCATGCTCAAAGAATTACATTAACTTTGATGAGAACTTTGCATCTTTGTGTCCTATGGCAATTATTTGTAGCGCATCTATGCTTGAAGCTTATAATGCTTTTTATGTACATCAAATGGACATCAAAACTGCGTTCTTGAATGATAACTTGCATGAACAAATGTATCTTTTTCAACCTCATGGTTTTGCACAAGGGTATGACAGCAAAGCATGAAAGTTAACGAAGGCACTGTATGGATTAAAACAAGGACCATTTGCTTGGTTTGAGAAGATACATGCCCACTTATTGGCAATGGATTTTAAAATAGTGCAATTGAAAGCACCTTGTATGTAAACCATGCAAATGATTTACTTGTTATTATCATTGTTTATGTAGATGATATTTTGCTCACTGGTCTAATGAATTGCATATTTGTTATATTAGAGTTGATTTGCTGGCCTCTTTTGAAATGTCAAGTTTGGGGCATCTGCATCATTGTAAAGATGTTGTGAGGCTGAGTATTGTTGAGCATATGTGGCTCATACACCTTATAGGTGACTTAGGTATTACTGAAAATTTTGCCACCACCATATTTATTGATAGTCAAACTGCATTGGTAATTGTGAGGAACCCAATGTTCCATGCCTGAAATAAGGACATTGAGATGCACTCTTTGCCTCATGAGAAGTCTGAAGCTTTTATGAAAGCTTGGGTTTACTCCCTTTTGCAAATTGACCTTAGTCCACACTGATCTGTACTTCCTTATACGTGAGTGTTAACCCCTTGTTAACCACTTCTCTCCAAAGGGGGATTAATCATCACACTTTGATAGTGATGTGTGTAAACAGTTAGGATCACCAAAGCACTTTTCCCTATTTAGGAGGTGATTTTTCTAAGCCTGGTATATATGCTTGTAGCTTTTAAGTACTACTTATGTTTATAAAATCTACACTTACTAATACACTTCAACTTGTGCTCCTAAGCTGCTTCTTGCTCCTCTTGCTTTTGTTTTTTCACGATCCAAAAACTCGAACAACAAGCACTCCACTATGTAACTATCATTCAATCAATGAACATACCTTATCATGTGAGCCAAGACATCTAAAATGCCAAGCCTTGTATGCATTTATTCTTGTGCAAGTAGTGACCAAGCCAAAGGATCAAATCAATAAGATCCCTACCTTTGCCATAAAAATAATTTTAAATTTCAAACTAGACAAGCATAGTGTATTCAAACCAATCAATGAGGAAGTACATAATATACAAATGCGAAATTGTTCTTAACGACTCTATGCCCAACATGCATTGACCACTAACATAGATCTTGTTTCGTTATCCTAAAAATTTACTTTGTCAAGTGGATCAACTTCTTAAAAATTGCAACATTGAGCATGCAAGATTTGCGTGTGCCTTTTGAAAAAAAAAAAGAAGTGGGAAAACCTAATGAACTGCATACATAACTGATACGGGTTTTGTAACATGCGCTTTTACACAAATTGATATGGGTACATCTTAAATAAGCAAAGTGAAAACAACCAAATTCTTTATCCATATTCCATTTTTGGCATTACCAAAGTGATGAGTCCCAAAAAACCATATCAAACATCTTATGAGAGTCAACTTACATTAGAATGGAGTGTGTTCTGATGAAACTCATATTGAGAAACTATCATAACTTCAAGCATGTTGTCAATCTACCATAGAAAATACCATATTCCACACAAAAGATGAATATTTATGCATAAAGATAAAGCTTTGAACAACATTGTTTATCTCCAATCATATATCATTTATGGCTCTTCAACTTATAGTAGGGAAAACACCAATACCTTCTATTATCAAAGGTTGCATATATCCACCTAGCTGAATCTCATCGATTGCCAAAGTAATGATGCCCTTAAGGTTTTCCTAATAAAAGTACCTCCTTTCTTAGTAATATCAAGGGCTTCAGGAGAAGCTAATAATTTTGAATCTCCAAAAGGACTCTAATTGATCCACAAAATATGGCAATGGTCTAATCAATAAGCATGGGTTACATGAGGTTGTTCTACTTCCCAAAAAAAGTCCTTTACATAATCAATACAAGGATACAATGAAGTATCAGTATCAGAAATCCATTGTTGGAGAAGGAGTGATGGGATGTGGATGCAATGACATGGGTCACCCTTTGCCTTTGGGTTGCAGATCTTTGATAATCAAATGCTGACATTTCCTAGTACGTATTTTTTTCCATTGAAACTCGTACATTAAATTTGTGGAAGTACAAAATGCACGAAGGGGAACTCTATAATGCATGTTCTTTGGTTGTAGCCGATGTGCCTTTGGGTGCATGTCCAAGGAAGCTTATGCACGAGGAATGTTTTTGTTCCTTAAGTTCCACTAAATCACAATCACTAATGGCTTGTTGCATAGACATTGTGAATATCGAAAAGCAAAGGAAAGCGACCTTAACACATAAGATAAAGATAAAGCTTTGAACAACATTGTTTATCTCCAATCATATATCATTTATGGCTCTTCAACTTATAGTAGGGAAAACACCAATACCTTCTATTATCAAAGGTTGCATATATCCACCTAGCTGAATCTCATCGATTGCCAAAGTAATTATGCCCTCAAGGTTTTCCTAATAAAAGTACCTCCTTTCTTAATAATATCAAGGGCTTCAGGAGAAGCTAATAATTTTGAATCTCCAAAAGGACTCTAATTGATCCGAAAAATATGGCAATGGTCTAATCAATAAGCATGGATTACATGAGGTTGTTCTGCTTCCCAAAAAAAGTCCTTTACGTTATCAATACAAGGTTACAATGAAGTATCAGTATCAGAAATCCATTGTTGGAGGGGGCGTGATGGGATGTGGATGCAATGACATGGGTCACCCTTTGCCTTTGGCGTGCAGATCTTTGATAATCGAATGCTGACATCTCCTTGTACGTATTTTCTTCCATTGAAACTCGTACATTAAATTTGTGAAAGTACAAAATGCACGAAGGGGAACTCTATAATGCATGTTCTTTGGTTGTAGCCGATGTGCATTTGGGTGCATGGCCAAGGAAGCTTATGCACGAGGAATGTTTTTGTTCCTTAAGTTCCACTAAATCACAATCACTAATGGCTTGTTGCATAGACATTGTGAATATCGAAAAGCAAAGGAAAGCGACCTTAACACATAACATCCTCGTAAGTACGTATACCCCAATTATGAAAGTAGAGCAGATGGTCATTATGAAATTCGATCAATGAGTATAGAGATACACCATTGCCAAGTATAATTTCTGCCACTAGAATGTGAGAGCAAGCAATGGAAGAATTTATTTTGTGATATAACAGGTTAATATTACACATCATCCAGATGTGGTCAATTGAGACACCTTTCAATCGAAAAAGTAAAGATTCTCAAAATTGTCCCCTAATTAATAAACAAATTAAGAGCATAACATTAATAAAAACATGTGTTTCGCCTTCAAACTCGAACATAGAGTTAAGATTCCACTGGAGGGATCATTATCCGACACTAGACAACCTTAATAAATTAGAGCTATACAAGTATCCTGAATACTACGAGGAAGGAATCCTTGCATAACCAGAACTTTGTGGATGTTTCAATTGCGCTCTTATTCTGGTGCAATTTATGTTCTTGGAGATGGAGAAGATCAGTATTATATTGTGTAATCCAATTCCATAACATTTCCTATCCTGAATTCTTGCTCGATCCTTGCAAACGAGGCAAATTTCATGTAACTAAACGACGGCGTGATGGAGATTCCTATGTATAAAAACTATGTAATGCCAACAGATTGTGAAACAAAAGGGGGAAAGAAGGATCAGGTCTAAACAGGAGATCTTAGCAGAAATATGCGCATACAATCGAAACGAAATCCAGCAGAGGGATAAGATGTAGCAGCATACATGTGAAGAGTAACAGCAGGTGAGAAAGGAAATCGAAAAGATGAGAAAAATTACAGTCGGGATAGATGAAAAGGTGAAATCAACATAACAGCCAGCACCCTATAAGCCAAATACATCCTCGTATTTTAGAAAAAATAATCCACTCATCCTGTCGAAATGACCAAAAACTGGTGCATAGAGGGTTGGGAATGTGATATCTGAAGAAGAAAACGTGATAAATAATGCTCATACAGCACAAAAATCTAGCACCTACGATGGAAATCCTTAAAAAAGTAAACTGATCATGCATTCAAAACCCTAAATAAAGGCAGCGAAAATAGAAGAAAAGATCAAATCAGGTACGACGACAGGGAATTGTTGTCGTAGGTTCCACTAGATTTGGTGATTGATGGCGATGCAGCATGTTGCTTGACACTAACAGAATCTTTTTTTCATTTTCGAAAAGGAACTTCGACCAAAGACTGATCTCCCTTTGCTTGAATTGATCATAAGAACCACTGTACAAGTGAACAGGCATAGTACCCATGGGACTTCGACCGAAGCCTGATCTCCCTTTGCTTGAATTGATTATAAGAACCATTGTACAAGTGAACAGGCATAGTACCCATGGGACCCCCGTATCCCAAAAAGCAGGGGCTAGGCTGCCGGAAGAAAGTATAGGAAAGACGGCCCAAAAGCATCTGGTTTAATACTTCCCAAAGGAATTACATTGGCCTTAGGCCCACATATGTCCTGCCGTAGCGAGGGGTTGAGCCCAAGCCCCCCCCCCCCCTTCAAGTGGCGGAAGGCCCAATCACCCACACTAACGCTAACAGAATCTTATGTACTTGCCTGTACATAACATTTAACTTGCATGTAATCAAGTCGCACGCGTGACGCTAGCAGGAACCTCGAAGTACACAAATCGCACTGTTGTGTATATCTGAGTTATCTAGCACAAGTTACAAAGGACAGGTTTATTAACTCTACTGCACATGTAGACTTGTCTGTATCTTCATTGTGGCAGGTTGTATAATGGAGCATTCCATCATGTCAGAAACCCTACCCCTAGCTGCTGATAGACGAACTGCTGAAATGGCACCTTAAACTCAATTGCAGAATACCATCAACGTAGGAAAACTAAGCATGACCATGGAAAATTCTCTCACGCAGGAAGGTATGTAAAATAAATAGCTTCAGAGCGCTCTCAAATATGGCTAAATAATATATTAAAAAACAATATAATGAAGCGACGACGAGGATATGGGTAACCAAAAGATTAATAAAATCCACGACTTTCCTGGGACTTAAACAATGTTGAAGAAGGCTAGATACAGAGGGAAGGAAAAAAGGGAAAAGGAAAAAGTGAGAAGAAGAAAAAGAGGGGGGGGGGAGGGGGGGGGGAAGAGAGAGAGAGAGAGAGAGAGAGAGAGAGAGAGAGAGAGAGAGAGAGAGAGAGAGAGAGAGAGAGAGAGAGAGAGAGAGAGAGAGAGAGAGAGAGAGAGAGAGAGAGAGAGAGAGAGGGGACATATTTTATAGCAAATCTTGAATACAAAAGATTATTTTAATCTTAATAGTTTTGAACACGTTTCCTGTGGTTATTATCTCACAAACTCCATTTTCTGCTCCCTTGCCCATTATTGCCTAAAAAAGGCATCTTGGCAAGTTACCTTCCAAACATCAACTTTATTTCTAGATTACTTGTATGAACCAAAACATGAAAGCGCTGATACTAAGATATGTCACCTCTACAACTTATGTTTCAGTTATTCACTCTCACAATCATAACCATTACGTTCGCATGCCATGTGACTCAGATCAGGTGGAAAACCACATGATCACATTAGAAGAGTACATTTACACAATCATAACCATCATGTTTAAACAACTCAACAAACACCTTATCAAGTCAACTCTTGGTTTAACAAATCTACACCATATGTCAAGCCCACCTCATAACCTTTTTAATGTGTGAAGGTAAAAAGCTTATTTACCTACCCTAAATTCGTCTGCAAAGCATAAACCCCTAACCACTTTCATTAAGTATCTACATATAGCATAACTTGCACATGAGTATCACTCTTCCACAAAGCACAATCTATCCATGCTTATGTATGATCATGAGGTACAAAAGCTTTCTTGTAGTAATTGAACAAAATCTAAGACTTCTTAACAAAAGCATATTAGGAAACCTAAGCATAAATAAAAAGCTTATATTGATCATCAACAATCAGATCATCAACTTTGAAGTAGGAAAACCAGCCGTTATTATAGTTCTTGAAACATATAAAACCATGAACACTAGATCTTGTCAAATAGTATCTCCTAGTTATCAAGATTCATTACAATACTTCCCAACAACATATGTAAATAGATAAGATATTTCATCTCTGTAGGCTGTAGAAAATGTCTCAAAATACTTCGATGATGAGCAAGAGTGTAGATCATATATCAACATGACATCTGCCACACAAGGAGTGAAAATTTGCCGCATTATTGTTTGTATATAGAATGTCTAGTAATGCTCAGAGATTATGCATAGAATAACATTACAATAATTAGCAAGCATTCTTAAAACAGTGTTGCCCAATTTTGTTTTTTGCTTCCATCATAAGAAGAAATTGCATATAGTTCTATTTAAACATACAATCGCCAGACCATGGACATATCTGATTATAAGTACAGCATGTCAGATGTGTGATTGATCTCTGTCCATCTACAGCCTCATGCCTTAATAAAGGAGAAGCAGAACGTACAATCACCAACAGAAGTATGAAATGTCGCCACTTATATACATTAACGAAAATACATGCATGAAACAGGTAAACATTGCAATAGAATCAGGTATTCATGCGCTAGAATAATGGTTCTCCTGATATTCTTTGTTATTACATTCTATTACTTACGGAACATTATCTTATAATTTATGTGCTCCTCCCCTCCCGTTGATAGTGCTTTGATGCCTTCTTCTTTTTTTCTCATTTCGTTCCAGGCTTTCCCCTCAATATTATTAACATCTCATCCAATAGAATTTTGAATGTTTCCATTCTCTTAAATATCCTCATCATATTTACCGTTGGACTGAACTTGCAACTGTTTAACTCGACTAGGGCTCATAATGATGCGACTATGAGAGCAAAGCGCATTATGATATGGTTCATCCACGTTAATATAATATACTCACCCAAATAACTACTTACAACAATGGTTCTTATCACTTGTCTTTTCAAGAAAGATATCCCACTACAATTAGCTCATCGAGAGAGAGAGAGAGAGAGAGAGAGAGAGAGAGAGAGAGACAGAGAGAGAGAGAGAGAGAGAGAGAGACAGAGAGACAGACAGAGAGACAGACAGACACAGAGAGAGAGAGAGAGAGAGAGAGAGAGAGAGAGAGAGACAGAGAGAGAGAGAGAGAGAGAGAGAGAGAGAGATTCGAACTCCTCTTACTGGATGCACTTGTACTCTCAACATACAAAAAAAAAAAAAACAACATGCCAGATTGCAGTGCAACACATATTCATACAAGCAAAACAAACAACTGCAGCCTCAGTTTCAAAAGATGCACTTTGCATTAAATCCCCCCACCCCTTCTAAACAAGTTCTCTGGCATTAAATTGCCACTGCTCTTAGTGTTCTACTTCTTTTTAAGAAAGTTTGATCATTGCGATGTACTCTTCCGGATTAGCTTGAATTAATTCGAAAGTACAATGGAAGGCAGGCATAGGACACATGAACACCCCGAATCCCACAAAGTAGGGGTTGTAGACCTACGAACTCCTAGGATATAGAGCCCAAAGGCCGAGTAAGATAGACATTGGAAAGGGAGTGCACTAAAGCCAGACGAGATATTTGGTTTAACCTGTGCAGCACAAATGCCCAAGGGTCCCCAGGAGGAGCTGGTTTTAACATCTCACCACCTAAATGATAAGGGATGTCCAGCCACAGCCCACAAGTGTTGAGCCCCTGCCCCTCGCCCTGAGAGGCAAAGGGCCCAACCAACTGAGCTTACACGCTTGAACCACTACCACTGCTCTTATTATTGATTTTCGCATAATTATTGCCTTCACTATTAATAATATTAATAGCATTACTAAAACTACATAATTATTCTCAATAACATTTAAATCCATGTCAATACAAACATTTCATTCCATACCAAAATTTTACTCATTCTATGTAAATACAAACAATCCTTTCATTATATCATCCTTCATTGCTCCAGAACTATTTCCATAATGAATAATGAACAAGGATCACACAAGAGTAAAATTTTCAACACCATGTACATGTATGGAATCCTGTATAGGATTGATTTGCTCTAGGTCATGAAGAATTATCCCATTCAGCACAAACACATCTCATCTCTTGTAAGCATAGTAAAGTAGAGCTCTGTATAAGAAGCTTTTATCAATTCAACTGCCTTGCGCAATAATGAGCAGCTTCCTACCAGAATTATCCAAAAATATTTGAGTTAGAAAATACTGCAACTTCACAAAACCAGACAATTAAAGAGGCCGACCCATACAACCTCATATCTTGGTCAGCACTCACGAAGATGGGGCATCATTCTTTCTCTACACATGATTCAGCTACTAGAATCATCCACCCACAAAGCATTTCCATACTACATCTGGAAAACCTGCACAATAAAGATGAACCACAGCAGGATAAAACAATCAACACCAATAACAAGAGTAAATTATGCAGAGCACCAAAGCATAAGTTCAATTCAACATTATTAAGAATCCAGAAATAATAAGTAGCTCATGGTTGTGAGGATATCCAACTTTATTTGGTAAAAAGACTGCTTACTGACATGTAAATAAATTAATTAATTAATTAATTAATTAACTAACTAAGCATATGGACATTGAAATTAAATTGCCATTGAAGCAAATGCACGGGAGCACGAGAACGTGTTACATGGGTGTCTGAAGCCCATTAATAATATTTAGTAGGAGATCAACTTTGCAGCCTGTTTCACAGCGAAGCATCGCACTTGCCATGTGCAAGCATTCCTATGTACTGATGGAGGGGTATTGTTGATGAACATGTTAACTTTCATGAAAATCAAATTGTTCCTCGATTGCCAGAGGAAACAAGAAAATCCAGAACCGGACTTGATCAACAATCCATGTTGCTAGTGTGTCTTGGAAAGTTATGATGCTGAAAAAATACATTTTCCCTTCAAAGAACTCTTTTTAGAAGCACTAACCAGTTATCTTCTTGCAGTACCAAAATAGATGTCACAACAATTGTGTTTCTTCACCATATCTCACCCAAGGGAAATGTGTTGTCAAACGTCCTCCTAGGAATTCTCCGATTCTAAGGACAGTGGCATTCATCCCCAAGGGGAAGCACAGTAATGAAGGGGTGTAGGACATGTCCATGTATTTCACATATCTCTACAACCACCGTGCAATGTCCTCATTGAATCCCCATCTCGAATTGCAAACGTTGTGGACAATCTTGTGGGGATGGAGTGCCCTTAAATATTCTTTCACAGATGATACACATAAATTCACAGATGTTTCAATTTTTGTGTCCATTTTAGCACAGCTTCTGGCATTTGTATATATTGATACACATCAACAAGGCTTATCCATGACCTCCTATAGCATGGGTCCAAATGATATCTTCTTTCAATTGAATGGAATTGAATCCAATGCCTTGTGTTGTCAACCTATGTCCCAAGTGGAAATCCCGTTTTTGTGTAAGAACAGGCATTAGACTTTAGCTGCGATGCCAATGGACTTTAATGTAAGCAGTCTTGTTGACGTGAGTTCTGCTACTTCATTTCCATTTGTCTTTGCATGAGTGCATTTCCATTTTGCATCCAAGCAACACTTCATTTTTCATATTAATTTAGTTGTATCTCATTATATTCGGATAACTTGCGATTTGCTTCTACCATTGTATTCATTCTCCTTGAGGGGCAATCATCCTAGATGTACTTTAAAGAGCCTCCTCCAACTCTATATACCTCAGGCCTCACTCCCACTTTGTACTTGGTTAGAGGCTTGTAGAGGCTACTTCACCCTCTTCACAAACTAATTTTTAATCCATGTAATTTTACCCATTTCTTGCTCTGCTCACTTTGACTCTCTCACACTCCATTATGTGAGTACCACCTTCTTTTCATTTTGGTTGTTAGAGACTTATCTTGTCTCTCTTTGTACTATGTGCACGACCTCTGTCATATTACGGATGCACACTCTTGAGTGAGGTGGCAAGAATGCCACATGGCATCACTAAGGGCATTATGCCCTTTTGGTAGAAGGGGGAGAGAGCAATCTCTTTGAGTAGAGAGATTATGAGTATTACACTTAGTGTTTTGAAAGGCTCTCTCACTATCTCTCAAAGAGGACACAAGTAGAGGCTCGGCGGCTGGGAGGAGAACCGTAGATGTTCTTTGTGTGTTAGGCGTCGACTACGCATGGCGATGTCGGGATTGCAAAAGGGATATGACACTGGTATCAGAGCTAAGGGGCGATGACCACGCAGGTGCGCTCAGAGGGGATCGAACCCGTGACCTCTTGAAGAGGGGGGAGTGGGCTATCCACGTTGCCCACTTCCATTTGTTGAAGATAATCCCTCCTTATGATTAAGCCACCGAACGGCCTGGTAGCGCAGCCATGTATGGCCTGCTCCACTTGACCCGTAGACGCGCCATAAGCTACACATCGCTTTGATGATGGCCCAGCTCACTCATATGTGTGTCGACGTCTGGGGATCAACTCAACGCACTCGATGTGCTCATTGTGTTACTCCGTTCACCCGTGAGAGAGCTTCATGGTGATGAGGAATAAGGAGAAGATAATGCTCCCATCTATGACATCCTACATCTTTTAGCAAGGAGGAGGAGTATGGCTTCAAGTTCCAGGTTTGAGAATTTTTGAATTCCTGTAAGAATTGTCATTTTTGAGAATGATAAAGAAGCATTAGGGGGGGGCCACTTTTTGGAGGGAAATCACATATATGGAGAGTATGAGATATGTACTCTCACCTAGAGTCAAGGATTCCCTCAATATAGAACAAAGGGTAAGTTTTAGGCACCTCCAAAGTAGCCTATTTCTATGATTTTTATACAAGTTTCAAGAGCTATTTTGGAGGTGCCTAAAACTTACCCTTTGTTCTATATTGAGGGAATCCTTGACTCTAGCCATTTCGGGAAGGGGAAAAGAGAAGGTATTTTTCATAAATTTATGGAAAAAACCATGCACACTTATATTCTAGTGTATTGACTTCCATATACAATCAAGAAATCCATAAGATACCTCAGTTTGATGGGAGTTTGAAGCTCCACAAAACCCCCTTCCATCACAGTTTGACAAAAATTTCAGCACCTAAATCTAAGAAATTCCCATTTTGAAAGAGGGAAAAAGAGGTGCGATACCTACGGATGGATGGGAAAAAGTATATTTACTGAGAGTATGGTGCATGGACTTCTTAGGCGAATCATTAGATTCATCAAAATGATAAGTTAAGGAGGGATTTTCGTTCCTCAAAGACCCCCTTCCCGCACTTTTTGGAAAATTTCAGAAATTAATCTTTTGCCAAACTCCACTTCTTGGAGTAAGAAAAAGATCATTTAGAGGCTTCCCATGGATTATTGTATATAATCCAAGAGAAATCCACATTTAGAGTGGATTAAAAGCTTGCTAAGAGCTCCCATTTAAGTTTTTGCATAAAAGCAAAATCTTGATTTAGGCCTCTTTTGGGGAGTAAATTAGCATGCATGAAGGGAGGATTTGGAAAGGTAAAAAATGGCTCAAGCATCTTCATATACCACTCTCTGAGGTTATGGAGAGAATTTTAGGATTTGCATGATGGAAGAATGCTTTTGGGCACCCCAAAAATCACATTTTTACACTTTTTCCAGCCCCTCCAACAGTCCACTAGTTTGACATGTCCCGCTTGGAATGGCCATATCTTGGGCTAGGAAACTCCAAATTGGACGTGCTACGGCTCGTTTCGAAGAGCACAAGATCTACTTTCATTTTATGAAAAGAAATTTTGGAAAGTAAAAATTTTTGCAGGTCTGAATAGGTCTGCAAAGTCTGAACAGATTTTGGCGATTACCTTCCGGGAGCCATATCTTTCAAACCGGGAAGGCGATTTGAGTAATTTCACTTAGACCTATTTGCACATGCTTTATATTTCAGTTTATGAAAAATTGCAGGTCCTAAAGTGGTTTTTGCAGGTCTAAAGAAGGATTACTAATGCATTTTTGAGCTAAATTTGCATTATTTTTGTAATCACCTGACCATGTTTTATGTTTGAGGAGTGCTCCGATATTTTCGGACACTTCTAAGTGTATGTTAGGACCTGAGGAGGAAGGTGCAGAGGTCTCGAAGCTTGTCGAGAGCGATTGGATGCATGCAATTCCAAAATCAGACTAATCAGGGATGTATATTTTATGCTTTCTGGCATTTTATTTATGTTATGGCATGTCTGTATCTACATGCATGAATGGGATTGCATACATCAAGTGTTGATCATTGTTTAAGCTCTTAAAAGTATGGATCAACATGTAGGAAGTATACTTCTTGATTGTTTGCAGGAAAGAAGATTACAGAAACCATATGGCTATGCAACACCGGGAATGGTTGCTAGCAAATACTTTTGTGTTTTTGCAGGTCATGGAATCCATATATAAGTTTATGGCGTGCATGCCATGGGCCTGTCAAGCCCTATGTTTTTGGGTGGCCTGAGTGCCACTGAGCTATGGTTTAAATTTTTTAGGGATTCCATTTCCTGGGGAAATGCTGTCGAAATTTTTCCTACCGCATGGCGTTATATACGCACTTGCCTTTAGGTAGAAATGTTATGGCATCATAGCATGCCCTTTCTGCAAACATCAATAAGTTTTAGGCATGCTTATAAGCATGTATTTGATGGACTTAGGACCATCAGAGTATTATGTATAAGGCAACTTCGGTAGTAGCAGGATCCCTATATATAATCCTTATGGATTTAGACCATAGGATTGCTAACGGAAGGAGCTACACCTTCACCATTAGTAATGTGCACAAGCAATCCTATAGGTTCAGGAAGTTGCATTCAGGCTCGGGAGATACATTTACGATAGTCTCCAAGGTAGTGAAGATTTATTTATCTTCACAAGAGTCTCACAGTAGAATTAGGAGACTATGCGGTATCATGATGCATACCCAAAGAGTGACTAGTTTCACTCATATACATCACTTGAGCGAGTAGTGAAGCATTTCTGCTCCACTACTAAGGAAACCAATAAGATGGGATCACAAAGATGGGTTTCATGAGATAGCATCGACGGATGCTTATGTGATTCGAGTGATGGTTAGGAAGGTCATAGGCATGACACTAGCTCTATGACATAGAGCATAGATCCCTTAGTCAGGAATAGTTGGGGTACCCAATACATACATATGTATCTTGGGATCTACAGAGAGGTACTTAGACTCAGTCTTTGTACCTAGGAACAAGTTGGTTTGGAACAGAAAGGGATATCCATTGTCACACATTGACTAGAACCAAACTAACTAGTTCAAGGACATGGGACTCATTTCAGTCCACTGATATGATTTTAGTATATGGGATTCATTGGAGTCCACCTATATATATATTCCATTATATGGAATAGATATTTGGTTTAGTGTAGGTATGACACCGTGAATTGGAAGAAGTTTTCACTGGTATGGGACGGTGGAAACTACTTCCCTTTGAGCACTCTTCTTCTATGGCCAGGAAGAAAAGGACTCATCATTCATGGCATCATGGCTCACTAGATCAGAGGAGAACTCTTAGTAGACATCTCCTACTAAGATTGGGAATTATCCTTCACAGTAAAGGGAAGATTTATTCTTCCAGTAGAGAATGTGATAGGTGATTTTATCACCATGGATATCACATACTCATGTTGTGCTTTCAGGAAGGATAATTCCATCAGTTTGATTGGATCGTATAGATCCATGCACAGAGTATGGTTGGCAGAGATAATTCTTTATTATGGATGCACATGTGTTTACGGTATCATGCTATATCATTGCTGACCATTTAGTAGAGGGCTTTGACCCTTATTAGGAATTTATTTTCTCCACTCTTCACTACATACACCTTCATCAGTTAGCGGAGATCTGTTCTCCACCTTCATAGGAATATGTAATGAGGGATTATGCATTAGTATGGAAGAGAGGACTAAATAAATTCATGAATCTCTCTTTTAAGGAAAGCAGAAAGTGGGAATCAGCTTAGAGATCCATGAGAGATCATATTTTAGCTCAGAATGGTCTCACTTTAGCTCCTGCTCTTTGAGAGAGAAAGAAGAAAAGGAAAACATGATTTCTTCATAGGGGAAGAACAGAGTATGTTTTCATTTAGATAGAAGAGGTGTTTTGAAAACATCTCTTAATCTATTTTTCAGAAGGAATTCGTTTCCTCTACTTTTCAATGTAATTTTCCTTCATATGGGAGTATGATTCTCCACTATTTTGGAAGGAAAAGTATGGAACTTATGTGCATGTTCTCAGCTATGGATGAGTAGAGAAAATGGATTCAAGAGAATCTCTTTCAAAGAGAAAGGGAAAGTGGAATAGATTCCACTACCAGAACTCTTTTCCTTAGAAGAGATTACAGAGAGAGAGAGAGAGAGAGAGAGAGAGTTTCACTTTCTCATTTAGATTGTCTAGATAGGAGTGGCACTTTTCTATCCAAGACAAGAGGGAGATCAGTTAATCATGATGGTTAGATTGAGTCTCACTTTTAAACTCTAGAAAGAAGCAGTTATGCTATTTTCAGTGATGGTCTTTGACTAGATGAGATAATCTAGTTATTGACATTAGTTAGACTGGGAGTAGAGTTATGACTCTTCTCTTTAGGGTTTATAGGAGATAGAGATATATCTAACCTATTAGGGTACCAAACTCTTAGTTGGTGTTACATCATGAGTATGATGAGTAAACATCAGTTACGAGGATGGGTACTTAGGGATTATCTGAATCTCAAAGGGAATGCTTTCTGCATTCATATGGCAAACTACAGGGAAGAGAAATATTATAGTTTGCACAAGTGCCTATAGATGCTCTTCCAATAGAACTTAGTCCAAAATGTAAAGGATGACAAACCACAGACTTCTTGGTTGGTGAAATGTAGAGATTGCATTTTACCACCGTGAGTTAGATGATGGATTTACATAGTTTACAAGGTAGTTTAGACAAAACTACTACTTGTAATTACACTCAAGGTTAGCAAGACCTGGGGTGTTATGAGGGAAATCTATCATTTAGTCTTAGATGGGTTTGGAGTCACTTCTTATGGGACTTTGTTCTATACTTCAGAGGATTCTATGGTTTATGATCTCCACTAGGAGACGGTCAAGCTTATAAGTTTGACACTTTACACTTTCTTTTCATATTATTACTCCATAGAGGATACATCATATGGACTTAGGTCATTTGGATGTAGTATGTTATGGGAGTGATAGTTTGGAAAGTGGAGTGTATATGGGAGATATTAAGCACCACTCAGATGGTTTCCCACCTTTGAGATGATCTCATATGAGACTTCTTAAGGGGAAGGATACGGGGAAACAACACACAGAGATGACCATGTACATAGAGTACGTGGGGTTCAGGGGAGTCCGAGCACTTTATTCTACCATTACGGACATTTCATCTACATTTTCGAGGACAAAAATGCTTTCAAGGGGAAGGAAATGTCATATTACGGATGCACACTCTTGAGTGAGGTGGCAAGAATGCCACATGGCATCACTAAGGGCATTATGCCCTTTTGGTAGAAGTGGGAGAGAGCAATCTCTTTGAGTAGAGAGATTATGAGTATTACACTTAGTGTTTTGAAAGGCTCTCTCACTATCTCTCAAAGAGGACACAAGTAGAGGCTCGGCGGCTGGGAGGAGAACCGTAGATGTTCTTTGTGTGTTAGGCGTCGACTACGCATGGCGATGTCGGGATTGCAAAAGGGATATGACAACCTCCAACGTAATTCCTCTAGAAAGACTCTGTCGAAATATACTGAATTCAAATGCTACCAAGTATTGAGATACTTCTTTTGTTCTAAAGAGCCATAAAAAAAGACATACTCGGGCACAACTATGTTATGGACAACACAAGCTTCAGTAGAAACATACTCCTGTCCAAAACTCTGCGACATGCATAGTTGTGGCATGGCTACCTGCTATGGTTTAAAGCCAAATATTTCCACCTTTCATGACATCTACTATAATAGGCAAGGCACAAAGGTATTCATCAAGGCAATAAGCATAGACACCTACAACCAGGTAGTGCGGATGCCAGAAGCAAATGACAATCAAAGGAAGTAATCACCTATGTCATAGTCATTAGATGCATGCACAAGGTTGGTTAAGACAAGTTCACGAATTGTCTAAGTGCCCCTTTGGTTCATTGCTACGGTCAAAGACAGAGAGATCATTGATACAGTTGAAGACAGAGGTAAGGGAAGAGAAGGACCATTGATGGATAGCATACATACTCTCTCCTGCATAGAGAGAGAGAACACCAGAGAGATCCGCCTTGTATGAGGCACAACTGCATCATCTTCTCTCTACAGCAAGGTTAATCTTAACCATCAATTACACAGAACGAGCGAGAGAACATAAAGAGAGAGAGAGAGAGGCGTTCACACTCTCTTTACTAACACTCACCCTCGATACCCTACAATTCGACAATGCTTTGGATGACATCATCAATGATGTGCTCCGTATTCAACTAATCTTGTACTTCAACATTCACCAAAATTCTCTTACGAGCAACACGTGTCCCCTCTAAAACTACCACATTTAACAATTATAGGTAATTTACACAGCACCTCCCCAAAGCCCACAAATTAGTATTCACTTATTTGATCTTTCAAGAATACTATATACGCATTCCTTCAACAAGTTTCAACTTCTTATTGCAAAGAATCACATAGGTCTTTCTCGCTCCAAACTTATGTTTTGAAGCACCATAAACCTTAAGCATCATCTTGTCAAAGTAAGAACCCACTTTCAACTCACATATTCCTTTAATGTCACTCTTTCACAGACAAGGCATCTTTGTTGTAATTTTTCCAAGGGCATATAGCCCTTACTTTGGAAGATCTCTTTCGGCATTCATTGCTCATTATGATAATTGAGAAACAAAGCATTACTTTGTAAATCTCACGGGTATCTTGCCCTTCATTTTTCCATACTTTGGTACTAAGTTCCCTATCATTGTATCTTAAAGTAATACAAAAAGAACCTTTCTATGTATACTTGGGAAGCTTACTCTTACGTCCCCCAACGTTGTCACCGTGTTCAAAGGGCTACTTTAAATCCCCCCCCCCCTCCCCCCCCCCCCCCAAAAAAAAAAAACCCACAAAAGCCCCTCTCGAACTTTCGTGTGGAATTCATTTTGCAAATGTGGTGTTCTGATTTTAAGGTTTATACGGAGATGATGTCTACAATTTCGATGCGTTCCCTTCGACTATGTTGTACTTGCATCACTCATGCCTATGTTCATGCTGAAAGATGAAAGGTAGGTTGAATGGCACGAACTACGATTTGTGGAAGGATACGATTAAAGCTTACTTATGAAAGAATACGATAATGTGGGTTATTAGGCTTCTAAACAAGCTTCCTAAGTCATAGGAGACTTTTGTAACAAAACTTTACAATCGAGGTTAAGTGCTAACCTAGGAGGAACTACGAAGGTTCTTGCTCCTCCATGACTCATGAGCAACGTCCTCGACATCAGACGTAGCAACAATGAAAGCTAAGGACCCCTTCAATAAGACTAAGATTTGTGATAATTAGTCTAGCAATATTCCTAACCAAGGCTTTAGCAACTCATCCAAGAAGCTTACATGCAATTATTCTGAAAAATCAAGGCATATTCAAAAGTTCTATTATAAGAAAAACACAATTCTAAAGCATCTAGTTCCAAGAATTACAAATCTGAAATTACAAATCATCGAGAAGAATGCAAAGCCTTATTAAACGTACTTTTTGTACCAAACTTTTCCATGAATCTCCTCTCGATAAAAGTTATCGATAATCAAAAACAAGTTCTCTTTGATAACACATCAGTGAAAGTGATTGATCCTAGCACTAAGGACATCATAGCCCAAGGCGTCAAGGATAAAGGCTTGTACGAACTTTTTTACTTAATTACTAAGGAATCCATTTTCACCATGTGGCACTAGAGATATGGCAATACATCCTACTTAACAAAATCTAAGCATCTCAATTGGTTAAAGGATTACACTAGATTAGACAACTGCAAGATATCTAGCAAGCTTGCACTCAAGCAACCCACACACAACCCCTGTTCTGAAAAGAGGCTTCCACACGAGCAAGGATTCCTCTTGCCATAGTCCACATGGATATCTATGGACTAATGAATACCCCATCACTAAGTGGATCACTCTACTTCTTTCGCTTAATAGCTGATCACACTAGATACATATGGGTCTATTCTCTCAAGTCCAAGTTCATACACTTTCTAAGTTCAAAGAATTCGTCTATCAAATTTAGAACGAAGCATCCAGTTAAATAAATAAAAACCATGAAGGTGGTGAAATTCATCAACCATGATTTTGACAACTTCTTGTAATGTAAAGGCATCAAGAGGTAAGTCACTCTCCCTCAAACTCCATCCCAAAAAAGTAGCTAAATGAAAGATCCGTAACGTCATGGAAATGGCATGCACTATGCCACGCAACAAAGCCTTACCCATCACGTTTGGGACCAAAGTTGTACGCATTGCAATTCACATCATCCATAGAGGTTTCAGAAGTGTACTACACAACATGACTCTATTTGAAGAGTACTATGGATGCAAGTCCAATGTCAACTACTTTGGAGTGTTTGGAAGTGATTCATACATATGTCCAAGGAAGATTGACATAAGTTGGCATCTAAGTCCAAGTTGAAGTCTAAGCCCACCTATCTACCCTTCATAAAACGACACCTTTATGTAAACGACTTGTGTTTGAGACGATGAGATAACAAACACATCCAGTTTATCATCGCACATCCTCTTCTTGAGAACTCCATGAAAGATCTTGGTCTACTTCACAAACTTCTTAGGCATGGAATGTTATTAGATAAAAGAAGATATATTCCTCATCCAAAAGAAGTACTTCTCTGATCTTCTTTCAAGGTATAAGATGGACTGGTGTCGCCCCGTACCTATACCACTTGATCCAAATGTCAAGCTTACATTGAAGGAATCATTGTCACTTGTGGATGTGCATGCTTATCCACATGTAGTTGGCTCTTTACTTTACCTAGACAACACAAGACCGGATATCGCCTATGTCGTTGGTATACTTAGTAAGCTTGCACATCGATCTCATCAAATGCATTGGAAAGTCACTCAGAGACTTCTTCAATACTTTGCCTCACTCGACATCATCGTCTTTAGTATAGAGGAGGCATTGATCTTGCAAAATATTCAGATTCAGATTGAGCTAGTAACAGTGTACTTCTCGATGCATCTTCTTGTTTGTCTCTATACCCATGGCCTCGACAAGTTGAAGGCAGTCTAGAATTGCTCCATTATCCATTGGGTCATGTACCAAGCATCTGGCTTTGCAGCACATCAAGACATCGCCCTTTGATGTTTATTACTTGACATTGGTATATGCCACGGTCAAAGACAGAGAGATCATTGCTACAGTTGAGACAAAGGTAAGGAAAGAGAAGGACCATTGTTAAGGTAGCATTCATAGTCTGTCCTACATATATATATATAGAGAGAGAGAGAACACCAGAAAGATCCGCCTTGTATGAGGCACAACTGCATCATCCTCTCTCTACAGCAAGGTTAATCTTAACCATCAATTACACAAAAAGCGAGAGAACATAAAGAGAGAGAGAGAGAGGCGTTCACACTCTCTTTACCCTCGATACCCTACGATTTGCTAATGCTTTGGATGACATCATCAATGATGTGCTTCATATTCAACTAATCTTGTACTTCAACATTCACCATAATTCTTTTACGAGCAACACGTGTGTACACATTTAATAATTATAGGTAATTTACACAGCACCTCCCCAAAGCCCACAAATTAGTATTCACTTATTTGATTTTTCAACAATACTATATACGCATTCCTTCAACAAGTTTCAACTTCTTATTGCAAAGAGGCACATAGGACTTTCTCGCTCCAGACTTATGTTTTGAAGCACCAAAAACCTTAAGCATCATCTTGTCAAACTAAGAACCCACTTTCAACTCACATATCCCTTTAATGTGCCTCTTTCACACACAAGGCATCTTTGTTGTAATTTATCCAAGGGCATATAGCCCTTACTTTGGAAGATCTCTTTCGACATTCATTGCTCATACTATGGATGTAAGCCCAATGTCAACTACTTTGGAGAGTTTGGAAGTGATTCATACATGTGTCCAAGGAAGATTGACATAAGTTGGCATCTAAGTCCAAGTCTAGACCACCTATCTGCCCTTCAAAAAAGGAAACCTTTATGTAAACGACTTGTTTTTGAGACGATGAGATAACAAACACATCCACTTTATCATCACAAAGCCTCCCTCATCTTGAGAACTCCATGAAAGGTCTTGGTCTACTTCACAAACTTCTTAGGCATGGAAGTTTATTAGATAAAAGAAGGTATATTCCTCATCCAAAAGTACTTCTCTGATCGTCTTTTAAGGTATAAGATGGACAGGTGTCGCCCCGTACCTATACCACTGATCCAATTGTCAAGCTTACATTGAAAGAATCATTGTCACTTGTGGATGTGCGTGCTTGTCCACATGTAGTTGGCTCTTTACTTTACCTAGCCAACACAGGACCCGATATTGCCTATGTCGTTGGTATACTTAGTAAGTTTGCACATTGATCTCATCAAACGCATTGGAAAGTCACTCTGAGACTTCTTCAATACCTTGCCTCACTCAACATCATCATCTTTAGTATAGAGGAGGCATTGATCTTGCAAAATATTCAGATTCAGATTGACCTAGTAATCTTGATTCCCAATGGTGTACTTCTCGATACATCTTCTTGTTTGCCTTTGTACCCATGGCCTCGACAAGTTGAAGGCAGTCTAGAATTGCTCTATTATCCATCGGGCCGAGTACCAAGCATCTAGCTTTGTAGCATGTCAGGACATCCCCCTTCCACATTTATTACTTGACATTGGTATATGCCACCATACTACAACGTCCATCCACTATCGCAAAGAATTTAGTGTTTCACTCTCGAACCAAGCACATCAAGATCCAGTAGCACTTTATCCGTGAGAAACTTGTATCTCAAGAGATAACTCTAGAGTAGTGACCTCTCATGAGAACCTGGCAAACATGTTCACAAAGGCTCTATCTCCAATTCGGCTCCAGTGCTTGGTAGGCCTTTGCAGTGTTCCGCCACTCCGAATTGGAGATACAAAGGAAGTGTTGACTCCTTGAGTTCTTCTACTTCATTTCCATTTGTATCCACATGAGTGCCTCTCCATTTTGCATCATCTAGCAAAAACTCCATTTCGTATATTTTAGTAGTATCTCATTGTATTTGGGTACTTGCGATTTGTTTCTACCCTTGTATTCATTCTTCTTCGAGGAGAATTATCCCGCATGTGATCTACTTTGGAGAACCTCCTCCAACTCTATACAAGGAGGGCCTTCTCTCTCTCTCCCCCCCTCCCCTGCCCCCCTCCCCCCCCCCCCCCCCCCCAAAAAAAAAAAAAAAGTACTTGTGGTAAGCTCATTTCTAATCCATGTGAGTTGACCCGCTCCTTGGTCTACTCATTTTCAGCCTCACTCACTTTTTCATTTTGTGAGTAAACTCTTCTTTTCATTATGCTTCTACGCATGTACTCTCTACATGCAAGACGAGAATGGAGACTCAAGTGCCATGGAATTTTCTATTCTAGAAGCCTGATCATTGATTCTAGAAGGATGGCCAATTTTTTCCACCATTCAACCAATATGGACCCAAGACATAGGTAATGTTTTGAAATGCATGTGAGAGAATATTCTTGTTCAATCATCCCATTCCCCTTCCCCCTTGAAGAAAACTTTGGGATCATCTAACATGGTACCCATAATCATTACCTTTGGTTGTTGGTTCTCAAAGAACTTGTGAATGAAGGAGCATCATGATAGTTAGGATAGCAAAAATTCCCGTACCCCTTGCTAAAGTCATGATCTCCCAAAAGACTAGAATAATTGACTTCAAAGCTTTTTTTGTAACAAGAAACGGATCGAACAATATGATTTGTCCAGTTTAGAAGCAAAGTGTAAAACATGATGCTAGGTTGCAAAATGGATTGACTAACTCTCACTCTCAAATGAAGAGGCCAACCTCTTACTTCTCATTTAGTAACCTTCTCCATGATATGATGGAGAACCCAATTTGTAGAGATTTGAATGCCACATTCATACCAATTGGATATCTGAGATGTCAAAAGATCAATCCTCTCGTAATTGCATGCCCTTTCCAATTGAGTGCAGAAAAGTTTCAAGCATCCAAGTGAATCAATTAAAATTACTATTTATGAGCCATGATGCAATACGAAAGATCCAGGACGAGGTGGTCTCTCCCGTGCTTGTATAACTCTTCAAAAAGTGTTTACAAGAACATCCAATATCTATGTGCTCATAATTAGGAGAGATCATTTCTTTCTTCTTTAGATCATGCATTTCTTGTACATATGAAACCCTCGAACAGGTGCAATAGTCATGATGTTCTTCCAATGTAAAGGAATATGATTCGGCAATCTGTCAAGAACATTCACATGTCCTCTTGCCTCATAATCCTTCATCCTTTTTAGATCCGCCAAATGTTTGTAAGTGTCATGGATAATGTGTTGCATATAAACTACCAAGTGTTTCCATTTCATAGTACAATAGTTGTTTCATTCTCTCACTATGAGTATTAACATCTCCTTGAAAGAACTTAGAAGGGCATTAAAACTATAGCATTATTTATCATGAGAGGTTTGTAGCAAGTGATACATGATGCGATCCATGAAGAAGAGCATCAAAAATTGAAATAATCTTGTCATCAGAGATGCTCATCAAACTCTATAAAGATGATGAAGAGGGATGATGGAGAGATGAGATGCTCATCAAACTCTATAAAGATGATGAGAGGGATGATGGAGAGATGATAACGATTCCCAAACTTGATGATAGGTCTAAGAGTGTGGGTTTGTGCTGCAAAACCATGTGGACAATTATTGGAACATAACTACGACAATGTATTTGTATCAAAGATCCATGTATTTTCAATCGCTTCACATAAGAGAGGTGGTCTCTTCGCTTCTTTTATAACTGTTTCGAAAAAGTGTTTACAAGAGCATCCAATATCTATGTCCTCATAACGAGGAGAGATCATTCATTTCCACTTTACATCATACAATTCTTGTAAATACGAAATATAAAACCCTCAAACATGAGCAAAAGTCGTGATGTTCCTTCATTGCAAAGGAACATGATTCTGCGATTTGTGGAAGCGCATTCACACGTTGTCTTGCCTCATAACCTTTCATCCCTCGAAGATCGGCTAAATATTTGTCTGTGTCACGCATAATGTGTTGTATACAAATTAACAAGTGTTTCCATTTCCTAGTACAATATTCTTCTCGCCCTCTCAATATGAGTATTAACATCTTCTTGAAATAACTTAGAAGGGCATTCGAACTATAGCATTATTTATCATGAGTGGGTTGCATCGAGAGAACAAGTAAATACATAATCTGATTCATGAACATAATCCATAATTAAAATATCCCAAGAATGGAGTTCAAACCCCCAAATAAATATATATAATATCTATAATAGTATAAAAGAGGAAAAATAAAATAAAACAAAAAACAAAAAAAAAATATTGGACCCTCGGACAATTAAAACCAATTATTCCATTAAACTGTCACTTTCAAGAACCATTTGAATCCTGATAAATCTTTCCTCAATGATAGCTTGTGGTGTGAGAATGTGATCCACGGTAAACAAACACATTTTAAAACCGATTGCTTTCATATATTATACATATGTGTACATTATAATATATAATATAATAGGTATTTAATTTATACACAATATATATAATTATATAATATTTGTTATGGTATAAAAAAAAAGGAAAAATAAAATAAAATAAAACTTTAGAAAAATTTCGACCCTAGGACAATGAAAACGAAATAATAAATTAAATCATCACTTTTAAGAATGATTTAAATCTTTGTGTTTGAACTATGTTTGCTAAACCCATCATCAGCCCCAAATTGTTATTTCCTCAAGGAATCCCATTATAGAGCCAATCCTGAAATCCCAAGCACTATCTATACTAGTACTGCAAATTCGCAAGGGACCAAAATCAACAAAATTGGTCGAGGCAGCCTAGGGCTTTATGTGATATCAATGCGAGGAATATGGTCATATTTAGAGTAAATGCTATTCCCCCAAAAGTGCATTCCCATGCCAACACTACCGTGAAGCTAACGACAACTACACTTGAGACTGCCCACGAAATAGCCTTGCTCTCAAACATGATATAGGTCTCTCCTCATGAAGGCACGAATCAACACACTTTGGCTATAAAAGGAATCATGAGCCTATGAAAAGATGAGGGAAGTCTTGAAACAACTCAAAACCAACTATGCATATCAAAACTTTGTGTATAAAACCTAATAAATACAGAAGATATTTCGAATCAATCAATGGTCAATTTATATGAGTTAATACGAATGGCTAATACATTACTAAGTGACCTATTGAAATTTATATACTGCATACCCAACCCAACCAACAACAAGCATTAACGCTTATATCGTAGACTTCCACTTGCCCCAGTGGCAAATTACCAAACCTCAATATAGACATTTTATATTAAGAATCAAGCTTAGACAAGTGCTTTAGTAGATGGTGGGCCTTGCATCAACTTGATGCTAGATTTCAATATGAATAATGAGAGAGCTAAAGTAGGACCTTATCAAGCAAGATCCATTCACCGAAACATTGGCATATCAACACAAGGTCCAACCTTTATACTTGGTTTTGTTGTCATCGCATTGCCATAGGACACTTCTTTCCCTCTTCTCTTCCAGAGACCATGGGTAACGTAGACCAAGACACTTGAAGATTAGGATAGGAGTATGACCACTTGCACATACATCTTGAAGAAGGATGTGATCAAGCTAAGGGAACTCGGTACACTATGGATACCAAGGTAATGCCCTCTTTGCCCATTGAAGATGACAACTCATTAAGTTGGATAATGGGCAGTCTCATATGTTGTACAGTATAAATACATGAAATTCTAGAAGAGAATAAGGTAGAGTAACATAGAACCAAGGCAATAAGATACCCAATGCCAAGACAAGACATTGGAGTATGAGGAACTTTGAGAAGGACTTGACACCCCCTAAACTTCCTACCCGACGTATTCTTGAAAATAGAACACCGTACCCCACAAAGGAGCAACCGCTTTAAGGAGTCCCCACCCAATTCAAAGTCTCCCATCTCCTCACTACTAGGAAGTGAGACTCTTCCTGTAGACTTTAAGCACCAAAGCTCCAGACATACGTGGCCAACCAAATTTGTCATCTCCCTTGACCAAAAGCACACAATTGCTTCTATGAACATTATTTTTAGTGGTTGCTTCCTTCAAAAGTACACACGATGTTATGGAGTATACTTCTCCAAGAAGATCTCATCTCCAAAAAGTAGCCACCGGACATGGGCAACTACAATTTGGCACCCCCTGGTGGGACCCTTGCATCCTTTCTTCGAGGCAAGCTCTTGGAATTAAGTTTTACTCATTCCCATCTATTTTCTCCTACAAGTCCAACCTTGTTAGGTGGTTATGAAGTAAAGTGTGGAACGGTACAAGTCTATGACCCCCGCTGATTCTTCTAGAGATGCTCTATGTAATTTCAAGAACCCATTGAAAACTTACAAAAAGAAATCAGTCCAATTCACTCCTAGAAAACCACCTTTGCCTCTACTCCTAAGGCTTCTTGTTGATTTTTCTAAAAGAAGCCCAACTCACTCATTAAAGTCAGACTCGATACCCCTATCTCAAATGAAGGCTAGTGCATCAATTCACTCCTATAAAACCACCTTCACCTCTACTCTTAAGGATTCTTGCTGATTTTTCTCAAAGAACCCCAAGTCACTCATTAAAGTCAGCCTAGATACCCCTATCTCAAATGAAATCTAGACAAGTAACCGATTAAATTTCAATTGCTTTCTTCAAAGATACATAGTTTAGCTCACTTGTTTTCTAGAATAAATAGGAAGTTCCCTACATTCAAAAGCTGAATGCACGAAGATGGAGATGATCCCGTAAGGTAGAGGACTTCAAACCCGAGAAGATGGGTACTTTGAGAGGCTTGCAGATGAGTGGTACAACAGGCAAGAGGTTCGGTATTTCACCATGTGGAGGCCACTCCAAACCACAGACTTCCAAACATTTCAACCAAAGTCACACGGGGACGGGGGCGAAGGCGGGGGCGGGGGCGGGGACGGGGACGGGGACGGGGACGGGGACGGGGACGGGGACGGGGACGGGGGCGGGGACGGGGACAGAGACGGGGAAGGGTGGTGTCCCAAGGACGGGGACGGAGCCTAGGGTGTCCCCAGGACGGCACTTACAAAATGCTGTTCTTTTCAAAGATATAATGAAGACCATATAAATGAATATAATAACATATTAAAAGACCACTAAGAACAAAATAATGAAAGGTGTTTTTTAAGTGGAAACATGTAGGATACATATTGAGCATTGAGAGTCAGCTCTTGCATCTCGAGCAATGACATCAATGATATAGAAATTGATAATTTGAGTTGACAAAGAGTCAAACGCCATATAGTCCCAAAAAAAAAAACAAAACTACATCCTCATCATCATCATATCATATACATAACAACTTACAAGAGTAAAGACTCTAGAATCCGTGTACATAAGATTCAATGAGGAAGGCTCAAGCTGGGCTTGTGTGTTTGAGGAGTAGAAATGCCCTCTATTTATGCTTGTGAGGTGGGCTCAAGATGCCCTAAAAGAAAGTCTTAAACCTTTTAAAAAATCAACAAATTTTTGGCACCAAAACAGTGCCCTCCATGTTCAGCCATCCCCAAATCCGTCCCGGAATGGCCCTATCATACCAATCCGTCCCCGAGACACGTCCCGAGGACGTCCCCATTTTCACATAGCTCAAAGGGGACGCCAACCGTTCCGGCTAGGCATCCCTTAATTTTTGCCTAAGGGGATGGCGTCCCGGCGTCCCTAGGACCCGGGGACGCGTCCCCTTGTGACTTTGTTTTTAACCTAGCCAAATGAATCTTTCCATGAATTGAACACACCTTCCAACCCCTACCTCATGCACCAATAGATTTCATGGTTAAAATGTGGATTAAGAAGCCACTACCCAAGCCCTCCCAACAAAAATTGAGAGAGTCTTCGGGGCTAGACTCTACATTGACGTTTGTGGCCATCGAGTCACACATTAAAGAAGTTCGACTCAAATAATAAGGACGTATCAGCCTACATATGCGGGCCACATGAATCCTATAGAGCAATTAAGAGGAGCACTTCAAGCCTTGAAGATGCAACAAAGTCAACTAGAGGAGACAGAACCTTCAAGAGCCATTGGACAAGACGATGACATGCTTAGCAAGCTTCATTGTGCATGATGCACAAGAAATTCAAAGTCAAATATGTTGCCCTATTTGCAATAGTAGTGGCCACTTTGTTACAAATTTCTAAGAAGGGTGACTTGCCAAATTTGTGGCAAAGCCAACTTCGTTTTTCATGATGCACAATAGATCCGAAAGGATGGTGCCCTATTTGCAGTAGTAGTGGCCAGTTTGTTGCAGATTTTCAAGTAGGGTGACTTGTTAATTTTGTATCAATCTTAGTACCCAAAAAACGCCATTTCTTCATATTCCAAAAACAAGGTTAATTCTCTTACGATTGGCACGTTTAAATCGTGGTTTCAATCTTTCTTATCCTCATCCAAGTTTCTATTCTTCATGTTTTCTGAGCCCCAACTATTTTTGTGATTATCATGTGAAGAAACTTCTTCTTCAAACTTCTCCAAGGATGGGCCCATTTCTAATCTATATGTTCATAAGAATTACTCCATGTGGTGGTGAAACTATTTGCCATAAGAGGATGCAAGGTCTGTTGCAATTATTTTGGATGTAATATCCTCATGCAAATGTAGACTTAGTGATATATCATCCACATATAACATTAGTGGTATCCATGTTGTTGCCAATTTTGCATCTTTGTCCATCGTGACCCTCCATTATCCACTTGGTTGGATGCCTCATTTATACACATTTCAAAGACAGTGGATTGTGGAAGATAATTGCAACCTTTTTTCACACCAATTGTAACGTGAATTATCTATCATATTCCTTGAGATCTATATACTTGTCTTATATATGTGACGTATAAGTCCATACCGGCATGATCCCCTATGTAAGTTGTATATGCCCTTCCTCTGCATCGACTTGGCACATCAATCTTTGTGCATGGATTTGCTCCTCACAATTATGCCAAACACCTTGAGAAATTTCGAAAGCTATAATAGATTTTTCCCCTCAAGAAACCTTTCCTCAATGATAGCTTCTTGTGTGAGAATGTGATCTAAGGTAAACAAACACATTTTGAAACGGATATTCTAAAATCCTAGGCACTTTCTATGCTAGTACTTCAAATTCGCAAGCGACCAAAATCAACAAAACTGCCCAAGCAACCTAGGTCACTTATCTAGTACCAATTCGGAGAATACAATCATATTTAAAGTGTTCTCTACCCGAAAGTGAACTGCCATGCCAACATTACCCTGAAGCCAAAGACCATGGTCCACTCCACTCGGACGGCCCGTGAAATCAACATGCTCCCGTACACATGATCCCAATATCCATTGACTCCTCATCAAGGTACAAATCAACACAGTTTGGCTCTTTCTTTTCCGATGCACCTATGATGACTAGACAAGGCAAGCCAGAGCTTTGAAACAAGATAAAGAGCGGAAACAAAAAGAGGATTGTGAGAAAACCAACCAAAGGACACAAGAGCTTTTAGAAAGACTCCAGAGCCTATGAGAACATGTGGGAAGTCTTGAAGGGAGCCACCTCACTTCCAACTATGCATATCAGAACTGTGCATATAAAACCTGTTAATATAGAAGATATTTTGAATCAATACAGGGTTAATTTATATGAGTTAATACAATGAATACCAAAGTACCAAGTGACTTATTGAAAATTATAAACTGCATACCCAAGCGAACCAGTAACAAGCACTAATGCTTATCGTAGACTTCCCCCTTGCCCTATCGCCAGATTACCAAAGTCCAAAATTGACATTTTCTATTGAGAATGAAGTTTAGACAAGTGCTATAGTAGATTGGTGGGCCTTGCATCAACCTAATGCCATATCTCAGTATGGGAAGGCTGACGTTGGACATAATCAAGACAGCTCCATTCATTGCAACAATGACATATCAACACAATGTCCAACTTTTATACTTGATTTTGTTGTCATCACATTGTCATAGGACACTTCTTTCCCTCTTCTCTTGGGGAGACCCTGCCTAATGGGCAGCCTCAAATGTTGTACGGAATAAATACATGAAACTCCAGAAGATGTTGACCAGTCAGCATCTGAAAGACTCTACCCACCTTCAGCATGAGACACTGGCTCCTCATCAAGCAGTGTCCCACCACCTTCAGTTGGACAAAAAGTGGTACGAAAGCATGATTCTCGAGACTCTAACATGACAGAAAACTTTGGAAGATGGTTGTAAATAATTAATCCTAGATGACCATGAACAGAGAATCTACCCACCTTAGCTTGTTTGAGAATGTGCATATCTGCCAAATTGCATACTGCAATCTGTAACTTATATTCATAAGCCGCCGCCTAATAGTCAAGCCATCTGTAATGAGTTGAAGAGCATGATCCCTATAGAAATCCGATTCTGGCGTCCACCTCAAACACTTGCATCAGCCCTTCCCATCTCATCCTATTGAACAAGTCTAGTACTCACTGTCCATATGACTCATGTGCGTATGACAGGGCTCCTTCAAGCAGCACCGGAAGGAAGTTAGTAAATTTTTTAATGTTAAAGACATCTATCTGAAACCATGATGTCCTCTGTTCATACCCCCCCCCCCCCCCCCCCACCACAAAAAAAAGGGAAGAGAGGGGGGGGGGGGGGGGGGGGGGGGGGGGGGGGGGGGGGGGGGGGGGGGGGAAGCTAGATCGTCAAGGTATCAAACGAGAGTCAAGCATATCTCTCTCGGAGGTGTCATACCATGATGATGAAAGAGACTGACCTAATCAGTAATCATTGTCTCATCACCAATGGGGCTGAAGCTACTAAATAGTGCCAGACTCTGCACCCCACAAAGCATAGCTGATGTCATAAGAGTAACATGAAGCAACGGCTTTGTTCGAAATTCTTCAAACTGAACCTGCAAATGTGTTCGGCCCCAATCTCCCAAAAGAAGCGTAGGCTCTGGTGAACCTACTATGTCGTGCTCTGCTCATTGAAAATACCGAAGTAAATGCATGAATGTGCGCTTCAAAATCTCTTCCCCATAAGAGAAAAAAGGGAGCTATCCTTCTCATCCAGTGCACCGCACTCTCTATGCTCCTGGATTCATGAATTTATCAATTTAGTCAGAGAAACTGTCCATAGACCAAAGTAATTGAACAAACCCCATAATCATAAGATAATGCACATTGTTGTTAGTCCACGAATATGGCACAATACTGATATGTTCAAGAAAGTCAGCACGATTTCTGAATGGGGGAGGGATGTGTGTGCACACGCATGCGCCTTTGGGTAGTTTTTGCCACTGATAGGGGCCCATGGGTGACAGGGGCAGGGTTTTTTTGGCGTGTGCGTGTGCGTGCATGTGTGTGTGTGTGTGTGTGTGTGTGTGTGTGTGTGTGTGTGTGTGTGTGTGTGTGTGTGTGTGTGTGTGTGTGTGTGTGTGTGTGTGTGTGTGTGTGTGTCGTTGATTAACTACTGAAGTAAAATATTTTGTACAAGGGCATAACATCAGTGTGAAGTATATACATTGACCTTTACTTAATAAGAATCCGCCCACATTTTCCTCCACACCTTTCTGAATAAAGCTCCAATTTCCCTGTTTATCACCCAGGAAAAAAAAACATTAATGACTAGGAAATCATCAAAATAAAATAAAAATATATAGTTCTTAAATATAAAAGATAAATTGCACTTCTGTACCATGCCCAACAAGAGCAGAAAGCTTGGGAAGGACTTGACACATATTCGTAATAAAATAAAAATATATAGTTCTTAAATATAAAAGATAAATTGCACTTCTGTACCATGCCCAACAAGAGCAGAAAGCTTGGGAAGGACTTGACACATATTCGTTTTAATTCTGCATGCTCAAAGCTTGTGCAGCGGTGTCACCTTCATTCCTGCATGTAGTTATTTCGAAATCCAAAGTCCCACTTCCACATTGCGAGCTGCTATACTCAACTAACACATGGAAACAGAAGCCTTCATCAATTAAAAATCAGTAACCTTTGAATTCCTCCACATCCTTCCAAATCAGGTCAAATATACCTTCCTGTACCACATTTCAGATGGATGGAGTTGCAATGGGCACAGCTAGCATATCAGAATGCATGCATCCAATGCCACATAGATTCCTTGGCATAGTCGTTCCCTCCATCTTCTGTTTTTGAATGGGCAGTACAATTGTAAACCAAGGCATATTTATAACTAGCTGCAGGCTGCCGTTACCCTAGGAGCACACTGGACTTGACATTAGGGGACGATTTGCAAAGATTGTTCAAACGTTTCTGCAGACAAAGATATTCATATATGAACATATTAAGCTCTGAAAGCAAACACACATCTCAGTTCTTAAGTTCATACAAATGAGACTATGAGAGACTCGCAACAAATGAGACAATGAGAGACTCTCAATGCATAACAGCAATCAGAGAAATTGCTAAATATCCATTCAGAAAAATATGAAAAGGCTTACTCCAAACCCCAAAACTTTAATTTATGATAGTTACATGTTAGGTCCTTAAAAGAAAAAAATTAAAAAAAGAAGGCATCACAGCAAAACATGTAGATATTTGAGCTGAGACCACCTAATGATCATACATCATATTAAAGTAAATTACATGAAATCGCTGCTTTCTCTGTGATTGTTGGCAACAATTCGATATACATAATATGGAATGCCTGCATTCTCTGTAGTAATGAGTCTGTCTAAAGGTAAGCTACATAGATAGCATGGTTTAACAGATCTAGTTGATTGGGGAATAAAAGCACTAGGAAGCTTATTCTAAACACATACAAATGCATTAAGCCTTTAACACTGGCCATAACTAGAGAAGATCAAAATTTCAGTATGAATGTTTTTCTTATACGATACCAGTGGGCACATACCTCCAACTTGCTCATTCAACCACTAAAATGCAAGCTGCTCCTCCAATGAATATGCAAATTTCTACCTAATGAATAGATAGAACCTGCACAACAAATAGATCCGTAAGAAAAGTACCGGTAGTATATCATCATCTTCATCAAATAAACAATGGACTTTAGACTTCACAATCTTTACATTTACAACATATCCTGTCTTTTTCGTCCAAACTTGACCCTGAATTCTTTGCTATCACCATCTCCTTTGACCACATGCTTCGCCACAGCAAACTCCCTGCACATTTAGAAAATCGAAACTCTGAGACATGGAATTCATAAAAGAAGATAATGCTGTGTCCACTTTATCTTAGTTATGAAAATGCTGATGCTAATCATTGTGCATAATGGTTCAGAAAGTGCTGCTTACCCAGAGGATGTCCTCTAAAGCCACTGAAAGTGATGAAGTCATCTCCATTTCATCTTCTCCCCATTAATGCACATTCATTGTCCATAGCTTGTGAAAACCCATTCCATTACAGCGGTTCCAGGACAATCGCTGCTTTTGTGAATACAGACAGGACAAATGGAGCCTCCTCCCCTGGATGCAGCGTACTAGGGACAATAGTGTATCCTTTTGGATCAGGATCCAAGACCATTTCGAAAGCTATTTCTCTGGAATTCACATAGTCAGTTCCTCCTACTGACTCATGCAAGAAGATGTTATACTTCGCACGGTTGCCTCGTGTTTGAAGTATACGCATACCAATATAATACTTTGAGGAATCACCACTTGGCTGATAGTTCCCAAAGCTTGAACGCCTTCGGGATGCGAAATGAACACCCTTATAAATAAAAAATTTATGACTGAATTAGTGTTGAGGGCATCTACCATAGCTGATACATATATCAAACAAAAGACATACCTGAGTAAGAGTTATAAATACATGAATGGCATGCCGCGAATCAGGTCCGATGGCTCGTAGACGAAATTGTGGATTAAGATGCCAACTGTAATAGTCTTGGCAACCACCAGCACTGTGACTACGCCATTGACCACGGATGGAATATCGCATCTCAGGTGGATATATCCGGCAAACATAAATAGAACAGAAGTGTAATTGAAAATCTTCCCAAGACATCCAGAACACTCCATCCTGTGCCTGCACATTAGCTGCTAAATCACGATCGAGCTCATTGTCCAGAGAAATAAGGGAGAAATGATAAAACAGTGCTTGAAAAATACACGCAAGTCTATTTTTTACTGCTACTCTGCACAAAAATCACCTGTGGAGAATACTTCAGCTTGTGTTTCATGCGATCACTCCACTCATTTGATAAGTCAGACCATGGCCCATTCCATTCCACTTCATTAGCCCAGGGATTACGTACTTGAATAAGCTTATGCCCATCTACTTCTCTCACCTGCAACTTCATGGCAAAAAGCAATGTAAGGAATCAATGAATCATACATACAAATAAGCAACACATATTATCACACTTCTAAAAGCAACACTGGCTATCACATTTCACTTTACCTGCAGAACAGAATAAGCATGACCTTGCACAATGCCACTTGAAGACACATGTGCATCTGAACCTGCGGGACTTCCTGCTCCTAAGAGAAAACCTTGTTGTTTGAAACTCAGCAGCTGAGACCAAAGCCTCCCACTGGAGAGATCAATTTGAGCCTGTGCGCTGCTCATGTCAATCTCTTCTCCGGCTCCACCAGTTAAATCTACAAGTGCATCATGGACAAATCCACCTTCCAATGCTTCATAAGATCCATGTACCTTTGCATATGCCTTCTCAAGAATAGAAACCCATAGTTCATTGTGCTTCCTGCTTGTAGCAAATGCTGGTTTCCCTTTTGCCTCACAAGGAATCCAATCATCTACCACAACTGGCACCCACTCACCCTATATCAGTGAACAACACAATTCAGTAAAAACAATTAAACACTAATGATCACATGCCATAGGCAGAATAAATCAAATCCAAAAATATATCCACCTATAAATTCATGCAAGGTCTGAAATCAAAAGACACACGTCTATGCCATTATGCTCATTTGATTCAAAACTGCTCCCTTTGTCTCAACCTAGGGGCAACATCAATCTCCTTCAAAAATCTCCGCTACTAAATCTCTCTATGGTGTATAATTGAAGCCTCTGATACTGATGTGTGTGCATCTTTAGAAAGTCATGCTGGGACTAAGATACTTGTTATTCTGCCTTGTTGATGCCTCACTTCATGTTCATAAACTAAGCTTCAAGCTTTTCTAACTCTTGCATCAAGGTTTGCGACACTTCGTCTTTATCGGAGTAGGATCACATGCTGCTTGATGTACCCAGGTGGACCTAAAGAGAGACCTGCCCCTGACATGCCTGACCCTTCCAATTCTAACTCACTATCCTGCTCTTTTAGTTCTGCTGTGTCCTTTCTAATCAGCCCAATAATAGTTTTTTGCAACATTGTGATTGAGAGAAAGATTTTGAGTGTTAAAAAACCTAATGCTTCATGTACATATTTTAGATCATACCATATATATTAAGTAAAAGGCAATTAAACACACCATAAAAATGCATATACAAACAGGTAATCTATATATTACATGATACCTGGCTACTACTTGATTAGCTCTTAGCCTTTCAGTATCTTGATTGCTCAAGTTTTTCGTACTTTATACATGATAAAAATCAATCTCATACAAATAATATCGTTGATCAATCCTTTTCAACATTTTGTCTGATATAACATTAGTCTCACATCAATTCACCAATCAAGTATCAAAACCTTTATAGTTTAACGGTCAATATCACGTAATTTCACAAGTCAAGCATCCATCATCGAAGAAGATGAGTCGGGGATTCTTAAGACGATCAGATTTAGTGTGAGGCATGAGCATTCGTAGTTCACCTTCAATCATACTACGGGTATTCAACAAAGAATTCAGTTCAAAGGAACAATGAGCAATACCCTCCGCTTTCGAGGCCAACGATGAAACAATCTAAATAGTGCAAGTGCGCTACAAAAAGACCGCGTGAATAACAATCTATCTGAACATGATTAGGCCCCAGCAAGAAAAACATACATAGATGAATTTCCAAATTTCCATAGTATTTTTATGCATTACTGAGCCTTAACATTTTTTGAACTGCACGGATTTTACATCTACGAGAAGATTTGCAAATTTCTTATCCTTCAAAAAGGAAATATATATTTTAGCTATTTCTTGCACTAAAGTGAAAAAGAATGCAAAGCAATGTGCTGCGACCATCTCAACTTTGTGAAGCAG
>MU260115.1:145000-147500 GCA_020310875.1 Ceratopteris richardii
AGAGAGAGAGAGAGAGAGAGAGAGAGAGAGAGAGAAATAGAAAGAGAGAGAGAGAGAGAGAGAGAGAGAGAGAGAAATAGAAAGAGAGAGAGAGAGAGAGAAAGAGAGATTGTACAGAAATACATACATACATCATACATGTATATGAGCAACGATCAATTATGCAAATATCTATTCAGAGGTCCATTACTAGAACATGGAATACTCCACACAATTAAAGACTTCAATTACAAGTTAGGATACATTCCCTTTCCAAACTCATACCAATCCTTTGTAATAATATCCCTCATAGCTAATCCATTCTTTTTCATTGTGACTCCTAATATGGCTTACCATCAAATGTTGCGTGAAGATACATACATACATACTTATGCATGCATGCATGCATGCATGCATGCATGCATGTATGTATGTATGTATGTATGTATGTATGTATGTATGTATGTATGTATGTATGTATGTATGTACGTACGAATGTACTATGTATGTATGCCTCCATGCATGCAATATGTATGTATGTATGCATCCAATATGTATGCATGCATGTGTGTGTGTCTATTTGTATGTATGTGTGCTAGTATGTATGTATGAATGGATGTTTGTATGTATGCATAGCAGCATGCATACGTATGTATCCATCATACTATTTTCTTCCTTTAATTGTTGAATGCAAGATAAGAGATTCGAACTTATGACCTATGAGCTAAGTACCTGATGGGCTAACCATATGTCACAGAAGCCGTTGTTGAGGATTAGTTCCTAATCCTCCCTCCTGCTCTTTGGTTCAACGGTCTCCTACCTGTCACTTTATGACATTGTTCCTCGCTTGGCTGATCATTGTCTGTAGTGATATGCCCTTGTATCCCTATAGCTTTGGTGATGAGCTCTCGAATTCCTTAGGTACCCTTGAATTCATGTCCTCACCCTCACACAGATTCATCAACCTTGTTCCCAACCTTAGTGTCTTGAATCCTATTACCAATCTCCATCTCTTGCACCTCGCTCTCATCCATGCCCAATATCTTCAACCCTCAATCAAGTGCAATCGAGGGTGTCCCAATAGCTTCACACTTCCTAGCTAGCTTGCTAGATTTGGAAAATTTGTTCTTAGAGCTTATGTAATGGTACTTTATACTTCAGAATCTGACCTTTGATCGAGAGATACACTCAAACCTTTGTTGGTAAGAATTATAAAAGTGTCTCCGTCCCTTTGTACCCATTCACATGTTTGGGCACACAAGCACCCTTCCTCAAGGCCATTATATCATGCACCACATGCATATCACAACAAGGGATCTGACTGATGCCTTGCTTACGGCAAATGAAGCTTTGATACTTTTTCCTTTGAAATGGTCCCTAAACCCAAGGTTTCTTTTCTAGTTAGCAATCTTGAATTGTTAGGTCTTCTCCATGGAGATATACACACAAGTGTGGGCGTACACATGCATGTATGCAGGCACATACACACATACTACCTCTCCTTGGATTCACTTTCAGACTCATCTTAACCACACCATGAGCACTAACCGCAAAGAAGCCTATTCTCTTAATCATTGTGATTGTGACATGCTAGTATTCTATTGCCAAGAGTCAGTGCATGAACTGTTTTAATAATGCATATCACTAAATCAGAACCAAGATAGCATTCAATATCTAAGTTTAGCAACTGAAATCCCCTAGACATAGAAAATGCTATTTATGAAAAACATCAAAAAAAAAAAAAACCAATTTTTAGCTATTAGTCTGAACAGTTAGATTAAGCTACCTGAATGCAGAATCGAACTGTATAAATCCCCTCATCATTATAACTTGGTGTTATGAAAACATCCCCAATCCGAGAAGATTCCGTCAAAACAGCAACAGCACTCAAGAACCAGCAGTCTCCCAGACGTCCCTGAACATGGTGAGAGAAGCTTTGATTATCAGTTAGCAGTCACCATACAGAATGCAAGGAGAAGCTTTGAGTACCAATCACCATAAACAATGTAATGTCATTATAACTATGTTAACCGCTGCCTTCAACATTTCTCCCATCATCGAAAGCAATAAAATAAAATATACAGAACACTACAATCCTTCTCTTGAGGATGTATTCAAGGTAACTCAATGCATGTATAATTATCACTCAAAAGAACGTTCAAAATTAGCAGAACCAACAAAACAACCAAAATGTCACTTTACAAAATATGTCAGTTGCTTTGTCACTGCTCTTAACTTTATTTGAATGTTAACTAATAGATGTGAAACCACAGTATCACTTGAACAAGTTGCAGATTTTTTCCTATTCAAACATTCCCCTCTCATGGCAGGCAAATAAATACATAAATTTACTAAAAGATGCATCAAGCAGTCTACATTCATATTCAAGTTCAACTAACTAAACTGATATCACGAGAACTTTTTGCTCAAAAACAGACAGATATGCTATCAATCACATAAGTATACATTACAAGTACAAAACATGGACATGGGAGACAGCTTCATATCTATCAAAATCCAC
>MU260115.1:165000-180000 GCA_020310875.1 Ceratopteris richardii
CATCGATTGTTTAACGTTAAGAAAAAGTACAACTAGACTAGCCAGACCATAATGGATCAGACAAAGACATAAAGTGTTTTTTTCCATCCGATAGGACATTTACAGCTTTAGACTGCATGTTTGCAGCTTCCAAAATAGATGAAAATTACCCTCTTAAACAAAAAAATGTCAACACTCCAAAGATCAAGCATATAACTTATAAGCTGGCCTACTAAATAGATATAGAAATAATAACATTTATTATCATAATAATAATAATAATAATAATAAGGATAAAAATAATGATAATAATAATAATGATTATCATCATCATCTAAGGACCTTAGTTGCTGATCGAGCAAGAGCATGAACAACTGTTTGTTTGCTCAAGAAACGAATGGCATTTTCTACCATCTGCACCAAAGGAAAACATAAATTAAATCAGGTGTTTTGGAAATACTATGATAGCAAAAGACATTGGAAAATATCCACCAACCTTTGCAGTCAAAGGAGGTCGAGAAACTGCAAATCCAAAAGCAACCACAAGAGTTACAGATGTAGCTGCTGCTCCAGCAAACGGAGGATATATTTCTAAACTTGCAACGACCCCCCATCCTGCTATTGCCACAGCCACTCCAAAAAGGACGAGAAATGCTCCACTGTTTCCAAGAGTGGATACCTCTCAAAACATGGAAATCCAAAACAAATATATAGTTGTTCTCTTTTTTTCTTTCATAAATATCACTGCACCTGACGTTTTTTGCAGAGTCAGCATGTGCATCATACACATATACAGGAAGGACACGAGGAGAATACACCACAACAGGAGGTGAAAGCAGAACCTGCAAAATAAAAAAATATATATATAATCAAGAAACTGCAGGAATATAACAGATTCACAGATAAGGCATAAAAAAGATATCATTACTGATTGGAAACCAACATAAACATCAAAGAAAAACCTCCCAGGAGTGAACCTACTGTTAAAGCACGCCCGGCAATTAAAAACAAGAATGAGAAGTAGCCTATAGAAGCCCCAACAAAAGGTTCACCTGTGAAGACAAATCGGATGAAATCCTCAGGTCGGCATAACTCTTTTATAAACTATAATGATGTTGAACTTTACTTACTTGCTAACACACCCACAAGAAAAGCCACAAACGCCAGCACAATCACAGCAAGACAGACAAGAAACATTTCTCCTCTTGTCAGGTAAAAATTGTGAGATGCCCAATATTGGATCACCCCTACTGCCAATGCAAGCAGCAGCAGAAAGAGTAGGAATCCAACGCCAACCTAATATTTGACAAAAATACCAGCACATAACACCAAGTCATCAGACAGACAGAAACATCTATATCCTAAAATTTCATATCTAAGTAATATAAGTATTTGGCTAACCATCCATGGATTAATTGTCACTATTACAGCTGATATAGCTCCAAGGAGGAGCAGAAGACCGAATCCCAGAAAAATATATACTCCTCGAGACAGCTGCCAGTTGTCATCCTTCCTAAAGAACATTAATCATGATCAGAATTTGTGTACATTCGAAAAGAATAATGTGGCGAACTTTAGTGAGCAGAAACAACAAAAAAGAACTCATCAGGTATAGGTACACAGATAAGATGCCTGTTAATGAGAAAGCAAAAGCCAACTCATGATGTATATAACAAAATACTGACCATTTATAAAGCCCACAAGAAAGTGAAAGAATAGCCGGAATGCAAATCAAAGGCAGCAAAGCGGCTAAAAAATCTGCCTTCACTGGAACTTGATCCTCTCGTAGGCGTACAATGAATACATATGAAAGCCCACAAAACACGACCAGAACAACTGTAAACCAAAAAAACAAATAAATAACGTGATTTTCCTAATCATAAGCATTCATTTGAGAACTTGATACAGGTACAATGAAAGCTGATACCGATAAAAATTCCAACACATATTGCCGATGAAAGGGGCAAACGGTATGTCGCAAACCATGATATTACTGGAAGGGCACCAGTTATGATCAAGGCAAATGCAGATGCCACAGCCCATCCAATGTATACAGAAGAATTATATGGGGAAGTGAGAGGATGCTTTTCCCAATTCAGCCCTTTATATGGAAGACCATCGATAGGCTGCCAAGAAATTACTGTACCAACAGCTAGTATGCTCAAAGCCAAAAAGAAGGTGCAGATTGTGATCTTGATACCCTGGAGGTGACATCAAAAGTAGAAATACAATGAACTGAAAAGCAAAGCTATGAAAAATAAATGTGTACACATACTTGTGCAACCCAGAATAGAGAGAGGACTAAATGCGAAAGAGAGAAACCAAATTATTTAAACGATGTAGTACGGAGGCCTTACATCTCTGGATTGTAAGCACCCCTGATGGTTAGAAAATATCACCATATTTGGATCGTCTGACTGCACATCACAAAATTGAAACCCATTTCGAACCCAAATCGGAATGATTATCACAAGACAAATGCCCATTACAGGTACGGTCAGTGACAGTGCCAAGAGTATTGAGGACTTGCTGCAATTCATAAATCAAACATGTTGAAAAGACCTGAGCAAAACTTGTCCCTTCCCCGAAATAGAAAACAAATGAAAAAAGTAAAATGATTCTGCTAACATTGAAACAACCATTACCTTAGAAAGGACAGAAGAAGACCGACAAAAGTACAAGTCGTCCATGAGATTAGGCCATACTATTGAAAAAAGAAAGAAGAAAATCAGAGAATAATGTTCATTTTCCTTATCTCAAAAACAAACATGAATGTATGGAAAGATGCATAAAATGGGAAATCCTAAGATTACAGCAAATTTTCAAAAGATTAATAAAATCAACTGTACTTCAGCTGCCAGCAAGAGAACCATACCTTTAGAGTGCGAGATGAGAGAGCCATGTTCTCACTACGAAGAGCTTGATAGAAAGCCATTATTGAGATCAAAACTGGAGGTAATGATAATGCTGAGATACCAAACTCAACCTGAAGCCCCAAAAAGAGTGCTTGAGAAGAAATATTATGTAATTCTGCAACAAGACTTGAAGATATTTGAGCAGCACATTCATAACTAGAACAATGCACCTCTAACAGATATTGTCTTCAAAAGATCTTCAAAAGATAACTTACTTGTTTATGTATGGTATTCAGAATAATGACTGTCTCTGGACAAAACATGGCTACAACAACTGCCTCAGCAATAAAGAAGAGACTAAAAAGTACCCATGCACGCACAGGAGTGCCAGCAAGAAAAGATATGAATCCATAAAACCTATGTGTCCAGACTTCTCTTCTACTCGGAATACTTTCAGGGGGGGATGCAACATGAGCTGCAATACTTTCTGCTTGAGAAATCTGAATTGTTCCATCCTCTGTGTCATCTCTGTTATCTCTATCAGCATCAAGGCTAGTTCTTTGCAACAAAGCAAGGAGTGGTGGGTGAATGCCTGTCTCTTCATACATCATCGCAAAATTAGGATCTAGGCCTTTGTCCTGAAAGAGCAGTGTCAACTCCTGCTCTCCTTCATGGATCTTCTGCCTTTGTACAGCTGACAAGACAGATTCACTTCTATACATGGAATTTCCATCTGCAATATAAGGTTCTGCTGGAGTTCCACATGATGCACTTGATTCACAATTATGAACATCCCAGTTGTGAGCTGGGAAATGTGCAACACGTTTACTAGCCTCTAAACTAGTCTTTCCAAAATGCCTATCACCATGAGTCCAAGTATCTTGATCATACAGATTGACAGGACGAGGATGTGTGTGCAGAGCTACACTAGCCCTCCCACTGTCCAAGCTTAGACCACTATTGAGACCAGTGTGAGAATCATCCCCTCCAGCTGCGACACCTTGATAATTAGCATGCCAGATACTTGCCTGACTAGGATCAGCACTGCTGCTATGTTTTGCGCTTGATGGATGGCCTTCAGAGAAACTAGAGCAGCTACCAGTCCTTTTGCTTCGAAAACCCTCTCTCAAGCGAACTCTTGCACTCTGCAGATATGCATTTCTTGCATTTGCTGCAGTGGATGCTGAAAAGTGACTCTGTATTCCAGCTCCTAAAAGTACAGAAGCAACAACAGCATAGCTGATGCAATGTCCAAGGTACCTGACACAAAATAATACTATAATGAGCACCAAAAGGTAGACCAATAATTGTTGTCAAAGGAAACTAGACCTTGGTATTACCAGTAATGAACACCAAAACTAATCAAGAAGGCTCGATAAATTCCAGCTAGGAAAAGAGCCACTACTCGACTGCTCAAGAGTTCAAATCCAAATAGACAGGCCCCGATATTGGAATCTGAAATGCATAGACTCAGCATTCTTAGCATGAGAGAGAGAGAGAGAGATGATTTTAAAAATTTTGAGATGTTGATTGTTTATAACGGAGTAGAATTCCAATCATATGCATTAACGAAGCTCACAGTTTATGCAATTTCTCTATCAATAACAAGTCTTTCAAGGGATCCACATACCAAGAATGACCACAGCAGCAGATGTTATACCACCAAGCCATCGAGCTTCTCGTGAAATAAAACCATAAACTAGAGAATATACAAGAAGTACTACAATGGACCCAGCATAGAGTACTGCTGGATGAGAAGTCCTGCAGAAATCAGTTCAAACGCCTTTACAATCTTTATAATGCATACAACTCAATGAAAGGTCAAGTCATGATTAGCATCCTTTGATCAACATCCTTCCCACAAAGGGGAGTTTTAACAACATGCTTCCAAACAGGGGAATTCCTCATAAAACAGAACAATTTTGCTTGCAACAATTTAACCAATAAGTCACCAACTTGAACCAAATCTTGAAACATAGTAAAGTCAGTGTGGCTCAAGCCTAGTGAAATCAACAAACACAGACTTCAAACATTAAGATCTTCAGCTTCCCAAGTAGAAATGATAGTAAGAAAGTCCGATTGGAATGATTCTGTCACCTTAACTACTTCCAGTTCAGAAATATAGTTACGCAGAGAATAAACTCTGCATAACCATACACAACAAATGCTGTTTTGCTGTAGAGCAACACTATGCCGATGACTTGAATTTATATGACATGGTGTGCAGTTTTCAAGCGACATCACAAATAAAATGCGTATATGGAGATTTCGGCCACAAGTTAGGTGTTAAAATTATCAATCCTTCCAGTGCAATCTTAGATGCAAAACATTGTTCACAATCACACATTTAGTAAATATGAAAAATCAATTAAAGATAGACATGAAGGATAAATATATTTACTAGTAGCTAGGCAAGGCGAGGGACATTCATGCTTACAGAGCCAACATCCATCATTACATCCAAACAATTCAAACTTAAGAGTTAGCAAAAACCTTGCATTAACCTCTAGGAACTGTGCATGCCAGCGTTCAGACATGGACCTCTAGAAAATCGTTCAGTTCATATAGCAATTGTAAAGATCAAAATTGAATGAAAAATTTGTAGCAAAAGAAGGGATGGAAAAAGGCAAAATATGGACACAGCATAAATCAAAGAAAGCAGAGTGAGTAAATGATGTCAAAAAAAGACCCATATAGTAAGGCCGACATAAATTACAGTTCTCATTTTTCATTCACGTAGACAGAAAATCTCCATAAAAAGTACCTCTCTGAATCAAAAATTGTGAAGTCCTTAAGATCTGGTGGTTCTGGGAGACAAGCTATACGACCAACTTCAACACTATCTGCATATGCATATTTATATGACCTTCTTACATACTCATCAATGTCAAGACCTGTACCTGCATGAACAAGAATCCAGCTAATAAACCTTTGCATAACAGAATCCAGGAGAGCAAGCTGATTAATACAAAACAGTAACCATATTATCTAAAACAATAAGCTCTTGTGAATGTAAAACCGTATCCTTGACCATCTCTTTATGTTCCCATTTCACTTACCATTAAATACCATTCTACAGATAAAAAGCATATTGATTGCAAGGCAAATTGCTGAGAATCCAAAAAATAACCCAGAAGCAGAGTAATGGTTGGATGAGAGTCTCCCTGCAGTCAAATAAACAGCTGAAATCTCATACGCACACAAAAGGGCGATTGTTCCAAGGAGGAGCAAAGCAACGGCACCTGTTACCATAAAGGTAAGAAAATGAGACTGCAAACAAGTTTCAAGTCATAGAGATGAAAACTAACGATTCAACCATGTCTGAACCAAAAAATAGACTAAATCTCTGGGTAACAGAGTGAAAAACTATAGACAGGCACCTCAACGCCCTTCAACATGATGCATTAACCATTGTGATCGTTTATCACCATGTGGATTGACCGTTTTCATGAAATCATCCCAACTCCTACATACTAAAACAGCACATTCGCAAGCAGACACAAACAGCAGAGCAAGCATAGTTTCACAGAAAAATAAATTGCTTTCAAGCAAGTTGCAACATATAGGATTGTCCTATCACCTGGGAAAAAAAAATGCAATAAAAAATACTTTGAACAACACATATTCAACATAACAACGAATTGTACCTTGACAAACTAATAATCCACAGGTAAGATCATATAACTTACGTGAGCTTTGCCACCGAGTTCTCCACCACAGCATGATGGCATAAAAGGCGAGCAGCAAAGACGTTCCAGGTAAGATAACAGCAAGACCAATTGTATCATGTTCCAATAGAGTAAGAAGTCTGATACCCCAAACAAGAAGCACCAAAAGTGGGGATAGAACTATCCCCCATGCAATGAATGAAAACAACCCTGACATTGTTCTCAGCAATCGGAAGCGCCGAATACATGTCGGCCATTCACGAATGATGACATAACTGCAGTACCATAACAAATATTAGAGAGGATAAGAAACTGTCAAAAGAAGAAACGAAGAATTTGCAAATGAATGCTGGGAAAAAAATATCGAAGTGTAGCAATAGAATGAGCCAGAAACCCTCCAATGAGAAAAAGACGCTACCCGCTACCCTCCTTCCCAAAACGCTAAACACATGATTAAAGACCAAATATCAGACTTATTTTGAAATGCGTGGAACAACCCTCTGCAAGCAACAAATCAAATCATCCAACCATCTCTTGATATGTCTGCAGTTTCAGGATAGGTGGTACATAGATTTTTACATGGAAACCTAACATGAGACTACAAACGTGTAAGCATAAAAGTGCATGTTAAGCTGAGAAATATCCTCCATAGAAAAACCATGTTAATCAAAGGGAAGCTTTTTCTTTCAAAATCACTTCACATCGTTTTTGCAAAAAACATGTAAAACGATGGATCGTTTTACATGAAATCAAGAATAGTCAGAAATGGTCCCATCTCTGGGAAATGGTAGTCTAAAATTTGTATTACATAATATGATAGTGCTTATTGAGGGGTATCCAATGATATATAAAAACTCAGGAGATTTGTTAATATATTGTAGATCATGAAAGAGGCCGCAGAGAGCTACGTGGTGGTGTGCTCGGTTGCTGAGTGGCTTGTTGCGTGAGGAGAGAGAAAGTAGCGAGAGAAACCTGCACAGAAATTTGGAGAAGAAGATGGAGAAGCTGAAGTTGAAGAAGTCCCAAGTTATGACAGATTGGGACCAAGTCTTATTGATAAGTGACTTTTAAGTCATTTGGACATGTTCACACACAACCAATGACCAAAAGACATAAAAATAATGTAAATGCCTATAACTCCCCATTTTGGGGTCCAAAAAATATAACAAACATATGTACAAAAAGCTCTCGAAAAGAGCTTTCACATGGAAGGGTCAAAATATACAAAAGGAGAGTCCTTGGAGCCTTTATTCCTAACAACCTCCCACTTAAAGGACCAAGGAGGCTCCTTTAAGCTAAGTACCTCCCACCATTTGTATACATATCGGATGTTGTGCCTTGGGTAGACACTTCGTGACAACATCTGTAGAATTTTGTGAACTATTGACCTTGATCAAAGTGTTCAGGCCATCCTCTAACACCTCTCCGATGAAGTGGTATCTCACATCAATATGCTTTGTGCGAGCATGGAACATGGCAATCTTTGCCAAACATATGGCTTTCTAGCTATCACATCCAAGAACAGGTGCCTTTTCAAGCATCCCAAACTCACTGCACAAGCTTGCTCGCCAAATGACTTCTTTGGAAGCCTCTGGTTGAAATATGTTCAGCCTCTGTAGTAGATAGTACAACTATCATCTTAAATCTAGAGCACCATGAAATAGCTCCACCTGCAAGCGTGTATACATAGCCACTTGTGGACTTGTGTGTGTCCACATCACCTTCCATGCCTCAATAGATTTGACTGCCTCCCAGTGACCTTTGCCAAGATTAGCCATGAACCTGCTAACAACTCCCACTACATGAGCAATGTTTGGCCGAGTGGCAACCATAGCATACATAAGTCAACCACAAACGGATGCATATGGAACATTCTTCGTGTCGTTGGCTGCATCATCATCTTTGGGACAATCATCTTTGGAAAGCTTAACATGTGGCTGCAATGTCACTCCAAGTGTCTTAGCATCAGCCACATTAAATCTGTCCAGCACTTTTTCAATATACTTTGCTTGGGATAAATGCAAAGTATGGTGCTGCCTATCTCTTTTTATTCGCATACCAAGAATATGCTCAAACTTCCCCAAGGTCTTTCATTGAGAATGCAGAGTTTGGCTGCTGTTTTAAAGCATTCAGAGTGCTCTTTTTCTTCTCAGCAAGCAGCATATCATCTACATACAGCACAAGAATGATTGGGCTGCCATCTTCATCCTTTTTAGTGTACAAACAGTGGTCTGCATCGCTTCTTTTGAACCCATGTTTAAGCATAAATGCATCAAACTTCTTATACCATTGTCTGAGGGCCTGTTTCAGCCCATATGAGCTCCTTTTCAGCTTGCATACCAGATGCTCTTTTCCAGGAATGGAATATCCTCCTGGCTGCTTCATGTACATCTCTTCGTCTAAATCACCATGCAAAAAGGCTGTTTTAACATCCATTTGGAAAACCTTCAAATCCAAGGCAGCTCAAAGAGCAAATAACACACGTAATGTGGTCAATTTAACCACCGGAGAGAACACCTCTTCGGAATCAATGCCCTCTTTTTGTGGCATATCCCGTAGCAACCAGCCTTGCCTTAGACTTGGGTTTGCCATCAACAGTTTTGATTTTGTATACCCAATTGTTGAGAACGACCTTCGTTTCTTTGGGCAACTCAACCAAATACCAAGTATCATTTGCATGCAAGCCTTTTATCTCTTCCTGCATGGCTAACTCCCACTTCTTGTTGTGCTCACATAGATTTGCCTCTTTATAAGTGAGAGGCTCACCCTCATCTGATAAAATAATGTAATATACAGATGGGTCATATCTGTGCACTGGCCTCCTAGGACGTGTAGATCTTCTTACCCAATGATCCACATTATCTACCAATGGATCTACATTTGGAGGTCCATCAACTTCTTCATTGTTAATGAGCTGCTGTACATCATTTCAAGCCCTGTTTTCAGCATGAATAGGTGGTTGCATATGCCCATCAGGAGCCTCATCTTGCTGTCCAACATCATCTGGCTCAATAACCACTGGCTCATTTTCATTTCCAGCCAAATGTGGTGCATCTCCAGGGTTCATATCAGATTTAACATGCGGCTGTACATGCTGAAATTTGACCTTTTTATGGTCACTTTTAGAGGCACAATCATTTTTTAGCAGCCTTGCCTCATTAAATACAACATCCCCACTGCGTATTACCTTCTTGAGTTGAGGTAACCAAATCTTGTAGTCCATTTCACCTTCATCTCCATAACCCATGAAGATTCCTTTCATGGACTTTGGCTCTAATTTGCTTCTCAACTCAGGCCTTAAATGCACAAAAGCATCACAACCAAAGATGCATAGGTGGTCATGTGAAGCTTGTTTGCCAAACCAAACCTCTTCCGTGAATGCCACCTTTTAAGGGACATATGAGGGGATCGATTGCTAACATGAACTACAGTTTTCAAAGCCTCTCCCCAAAATCCATGAGGGAGACTAACGGTGGACAGTATGCATCTCACCCTCTCACATAAAGTCTTGTTATACCTTTCAGACACACCGTTGGAAGAGGGGCTGTATGGAACTGTTAGCTCCTTAATACCAAGATTTTCACAAAATCTTTCGAATTCAGCACTTGTAAACTCAGCCCCTCACGCCCATTATCCGTACGTAAGCATTTTATCTTTCTACCTGTGTGGGTGGTCACAAATGCATGAAATTTCTTAAATGCAGCAAAGGCTTCATCTTTGGATTTTAACAAATATACCCAAAGCTTTCTAGAGCAATCATCAACCAAAGAAACAAAGTAAAGAGCACACCCCATAGATTTGGTAGGCATGTTACAAACATCAAAATGAACAAGATCAAGCACGTTAGACTTACAAGAGACACTAGAGTAGTAGGGATTCTTTACTTGCTTACGATATCGGCAATCCGTACGTAAGCATTTTATCTTTCTACCTGTGTGGGTGGTCACAAATGCATGAAATTTCTTAAATGCAGCAAAGGCTTCATCTTTGGATTTTAACAAATATACCCAAAGCTTTCTAGAGCAATCATCAACCAAAGAAACAAAGTAAAGAGCACACCCCATAGATTTGGTAGGCATGTTACAAACATCAAAATGAACAAGATCAAGCACGTTAGACTTACAAGAGACACTAGAGTAGTAGGGATTCTTTACTTGCTTACGATATCGGCATTCATTACAAAAATCAAGTTTTGAGTCTTTAGCATCAAACTTGTCCAAATTACATAGTTTATCAAGGCCTTTTTGGCTCATGTGGCCAAACCATTCATGCCATAATTCCATATGTGACTGGATTTCAGCCATAGCAATAAACTTGCCCAACATGGCTTTACCATGCAAGCAATAAAGAGTCCCTCTCTTTGTACCTTTAACAATCAACCTAGAGCCTTTGATAAGCTTCCATGACCCCTTCTCAAAGAGGGTACTATATCCATGCATATCCATTTGCCCGTTATGCCCGACAGACAATAGGCTTTTCTTGATGCTTGGTACATACCTTACATCATGCAAAACCAGCTCATTAGTGCCATCTACAATGAGGTGCATTGTGCCAATACCTTCAATAGAACAAGCATGGTTATTTCCAAGATATACATGCCCATGGCTCCTTGCATGAAAAACAGTAAAACACTCCTTAATACTAGTAACATGGAACGATGCACTTCAATCCACAATACATGTTTGTGACAAAGCATCATTCACAATTAACAAGGTATGATTTGCATATCATATGCATGAATATTAACAGAAGTATCATTAGTTTTTCGCGATAAAATTCTCCGAAATGCAAGAAAAAGACTTTAGCTTAACATAGACTAAAGTAGAAAAGCATTTGGAGCATCTTTGTTGCGATGGAATGCTCAAAGCTCTGATTCCAGTTGAAAGAGGATGCAAAGAGCTACATGGTGGTGTGCTCAGTTCCTCCAAACGCCAAGGGAGTGGGTTGCTATGTGAGGGGGGAGAGAGAGAGAGAGGGTAGAGAGAGAAACTTGTGCAAAAATTTAGAGAAGATGGAAAGTTGAAGTTGAAGAAGTCCCAATCAAGTTATTAGAGATTTAAGACCAAGTCTTATTGATAAGTGACTTTTAGGTCATTTGGGCATGTCCACACATGACCAATGACCAAAAGTCATAAAAATAATATAAATGCCTAAAACTCCCCATTTGGGGTCCAAAAAATATAACAAAAATATGTACGGAAAGCTCTCTAAGAGAGCTTTCACATGGAAGGGTCAAGATATACAAAAGGGGAGAGCCCTTGGGGCGATCCCCAACAAATCAAACGTCAAAGCCTAATTTCAGGTCCAAGATTGAAAAGCACATCTTTAAGACCAAATGCAAATGTTGCATGTCAAACACTCATTAAATTTGGATAAAAAGATCCAATGGCATATAATTAACCAAAAGACATAAAAAATATAGAAAAATATCAAATTTGGGTTTTCAAAAAAACCAATGGAAATCCCGCCTTCATTTCAAGAACCCAGCTTTTGAGTTCGCTTGGCCTATATAAAGACACCTCATCTAGAGCATTAGATCATCACTTGAACTATTTCCTTGAGATCTAGGTGATCTCAAAGTTTGGAGCTTCCATTGCCTAATGATAGCATTATTCACTGACAATCCAAAATAGATAAGAGGAGAGGGTGTGTCATATGATCCAAGAAGATCATCTACAACAAAATATCCCACTAGAGAGGAGTAAGATAAGCAACATTCTCAACGAGTTCGTGCCCATAAAAGAAATGCCTGCAAATTATGTCTAATAATTGTAATACAATCACAAGATGACCACGAACGCGCACTTGCATTAAGTATCCAAAAATTCGAAGCAGATTCAACAACATTAACCTTGTTATGAAATGTATGCCCTTGTAAGCAACAAATATCAACATTATCCTAAACAAGCCATGTCAATACCATTTTCCATTTGGCATGTGTACTTAAACCTTGATTATTCCATGTCCTCTAGTGGAATGCTATCCGCATTAAAATGTATTTCTAACATAGGGATGTAAGGAGCATCCTAGATCTTTGAGAAATTGGTGGGAAACCAATCATATTTGACTTGTATGAAACTTGTCGTCATCCTCTAGGGTCGTTGGTGGAAGATCACATCCTCAATATAAAGTGACCTATATAACCTTATGCATTTACATGTTCCTTATCCTTGTCAATGGAAGAAACATTTTTGGACAACAATGATGTGCCTGCAAGTAGAGCCAAAGGTACGATGAAATCTCAAACTCCAATAGAGTAGGAATTTGGAAATTTGAACTTTGGTTGGCCTCAATGGAATTGCATAGTCAGGCCTCCCAATAATTTGCTCATGTAGAGTTTGAATGTTGCTATGTAGGGGCCATGGAAACGTCGTCATGCAAATTGGGGAAATAGAAAAATGTCCTACATTTCCATAGTGAAAGCAACCCCTAATCAAGTTTCCCCACTACAAATCCACAAGAGTTGTCCATATCATCGAGTACAACTATCAAAGACGAGGAAAATGGCCTAGAAGGAAGAACATATGATACTCTCGTAAGTTGACTACCCATTCCAAGACAAGACATGCGCGAAACAATTGTTCTCATATATGATGAGCTTGCTTCCAAGGAAATACATAAATCTTCCAAATTCTAATTCAAACCATCTTGTAAGACCACGGATGCCAATATGTTGGACATGACAGCAGGGAGATGACTCGAGATGGATACTCCCCCTACATCGTACTTTCGAAGGAGATACTACACTACAACACCCTAGGAGCGGTCTTCCTTATGGGGGACTTCAACAGCCACACCCAATCACACCAATGCGGGCCCTATGACATGGACCATCCATGGATCATGAGGGGCAGAGGTCTTGATGAGCCTGGGACCAACCGAGTATCAACGGATACGGGTCAGGACACCACTAGGTATGGAAGACACCTGCTTGAGCTAGGCAGTCGGCACCACCTCATTATATATAACAAGATGCACCGTTGGCCAGGCTCGGGTGGACTTGCTTCCCTCACGAGGGGGCGAGAGCACGGTCGACTACATTATGGGTACCATCTCCCGTGCTTCTCTCATTACTTCACTTAGTATTGGGAGATGCCCACTCAATGCTGACCATACATTTATCACGTTCACACTCTCATCTCCTATCCCATTAGACCCTCCTCCAATCATTGAGCAACACACCACGATCCACTTCACACAAGAGTTCTCAAATATCTATGCACATCACTTACACATTCGCTACTTTCCCTTGATCCTCTCTCACCGTGGGACATGCTCACTTCACAACTTACCACTATATTACAAGACTCATCTCTACACAGCTTTCCACACCGCACACACACACTCACCGTGCAAGGGGTCCATGCCCCAATACAATTGGTATGATGCCGATTGTCAAGAGCTTAGAAGGCAATTACAGATCTTGGAGTATAGAGGAGATATTACACAAAGACAAGCGCAGAGCCTCATGCAGAGCCTTACCCGTCGTAAAAGGTGGGAATGGGAGGAGAGACAATATTGGGACATCTATCACTTGCTCATGAGCCATGACAATGCAGTGGCATGGCGATATATACCAGATACCGAACCAACCGCCCATTCCAAGGACACAAAGCTCATGCCCCACCACCTCTAATTTCTTCTCGTGGACTATGGTGAGTTGTGCCATCACACATTTACAACATGGCACGGCCAACAACCACTTCGGTATACAAGCATAGCATCTCATATATGGGAGCACGACTCTATCACCACTCATTGCCCACCTCTTCAACCGTGCATTGGTTGAAGGGTTTCCGGACTCATGGAATGAGAAGAACATTGTGCCCATCCATAAGTAAGGTGACACTATGGATCCAACTACATATAGGACAATCATGATTGGCCCCACACTAGCCAAGTTATATGGGACATTGGAAGCTTCGGGTTTCCTCACATCAACGAGCACGTGCAAGAGAGAGAGAGAGAAAGAGAGGTCACGACTCACGCCAAAGGGGTCCCACATAAGGAGCTATGCCACATAGATAGAGTGCGAAGAGCACCTAGTCACTAGATGTCCAGCATACTCAAATCTACGAGCAAGCATACTCAAATCTACGAGCAGAGTTTCAGATAGAGGGATGCCTTGAGCAATGCATGACCACATGAGATCAGCGGAGATTAGAGAGTTTCCTCACAACAGCATACAAGACAAGGGCACAGATACTACAGCCCATACATTATGCACAGATGAGTACCCAACACACTATTACAAAGTTTTTCCAACGGGTTAGACCACATCCGACTGACCCATCCCCCAACAGCACAGGGCTTACACTTTCAGCTGGCAGAGACACAGAGAGGACGCCTCTGACCACCGGTGGATGGATATCGACGACCATGACTACATTAGGAGGATATCTTACGTATCAGGATAGCCCAATTTTGGCCTTCAAAAGACATTGATATATCTTTCTTTCTTTCTTTCTTTCTTTCTTTCTTTCTTTCTTTCTTTCTTT